>VYZT01020419.1:71251-178163 GCA_013400735.1 Pomatostomus ruficeps | reverse complement strand
TTTTTTTTTTTTTTTTTTTTTTAGGAAACTAACAACAGAAGGACATGAAAATACACTTTAAATTATTTTTTCATATGAATGGGTCCTGAATGTAGTAGTAACCTCCTGGGAAACAAGAAGGCTTTAAGGATTTATCATGGACAACACAGTCAATGTCTCTTTTGGGTGTGTGACAGAAAAACCGGCTCGTTAGACTGCACATTAGAAGTAAGTAGACAATCAAATGGAGAGTATTACATGTTACATCTAAGATGCCATGTCCTCATTTTCATTATTTCACTTGGTTTTAGTAACACCATGCCAAAAAAATAGATTCAGAACTAGAAACAAACTCCAGGCAGGTAGTGAAAATAGCAGAGAACTACAGAGAACATATTCCTTGTAGGAAGAAATTGAAAAGATTAAGATTATTTATGTGGGAATGTAAAAAGAACAAGAGAACATACAGCATGTGTCACACACGGAATAATAGATAGTATGCAGAAAGCCAATTTAAACCTCCTTTTCAACCTACTCAGTAATATAGAAATTAGGAAAGTTCAGAAACAGAAGGAAATATCGATACGATGGGTAATCAATCAGTAGGCATTGATTTTTCAGGGTATCATTTGTACAAACGGCAGAAAGTTGCTTGAAAGACTGAGAAAAATATTGTGTACAAATATGAAATGAAAATGTCATGTAGGCAAGAAAAAACCCAAATCCATCTAGCTTTATTCAGGAGGGCATATAAAGGTAAGAAGAAAGATGAGCATATTACCACAACGATGGCAGCACAAGGGGGCATGTGTTCTTACGGCAGGGGGTCTCTCGGTCACCTGTTGGTATTCATGGGAAGTTGTCTGTATCCATGACACTGATTGCTGTTTGATTTCACTGACTAGGAGCACTTAATAATTACTAAATGAATTGAATTCTTTCCTATTGTTACACTTCCTCATGAGCTGTAAGATTTCACATGGATGAGAGGGGGCATTTGTCCATGAAATGGCGACAGTGAGGAATTACAGGCAGCTCTGCCCTAGCACTGCTCTTATCGGCTCTGTGTGCAGACAAACTATCAAACTCAGTGGACCAGAAATAGGTACCTTACGACAATCTTCTATCACAAGGCAAATGAAGTAAGCTGTGGAACTGTACATGAAGCATGTGAACTCACACCAAACAATAAAGAAAACATCTAAGGTTTGACTTCATTCATCTTTTTTTTTTTTTAATCCTTTCTCTCTTTCTGTTCTGTGAAAGCCAAATAAAAGCAACAAATAACCGAAAAATCCCTAAACAAACAGTTGGGACTTTGACTTGCGAAACTGAATACTATTTGCATGTTTGTTCCGAAGAGGTTCCCATAGCCCAGCTCTGACTTTTATCTATCCCCACAGGATGTACTCCTACACTTTTTCTTCCAGGGTCCCATGCTTCCTCTGGGTGTTCTCACAGCTGCCAATTCAGACAGCTCGAGTCTGGAATAGACTTTGCACAATCCTGAAGATGCTATTCTCTCACTAAGTCAAGTGATTCCACACAAAAATATGGCAGATGTTTAGCATCAGGAATCAAAACAGCATTTTCGCACCACACAGCACATTCTTCTCTTCCAGATACCTTTCATTTCCTCTCTACAGGATATGGAGCAATTTTCCTCTTTTGCTGCTGTTCATGTGAACTCAGGAATCTGTGAATTATACCAGAACATTTGAATTCCCGTGTAATCTTTTCTGAGAGGTAATGGGGCTTGGTTCACTGATGTCTCATGCTTCATTTTTTCCTGCCTAGAAGATAAATACAGAGGTAATAACACTGGATTACTTCTTGTCTTTGATTTTCAACACCTGAGAAACAAGACCTCCTGAATGGAATCTGTACTTCAGAGTAAGAGTAAGCATCGGCCAGAATTACCTAAATGGGTATTAATTGTTTCTGCAGAGGGGTCTGCAAGTTTTGGAGCTAAAGAGAGCCAGATTCACGGATGGGTATATTCCAACTGAGATTCCAGCCACCTGTGGCCTTGGATTAGCCTGTGGTATTTTCTTACTGTGATCTAGCTTATTTTTATGAGGTCTCATTGAGCTATGCATGTGGCCCTCTTCATCAGACTTTTCACTGGCCCAGAGAAAGGCATGGGAGCTTTGTGCTGAGTCCAGCTCATAGCACTCCCCACCTTGTCTCTGGAGTTCCTCAGTACTGTTCAGTGCAAGGTTGCTGTGATACTGTACTGCCCACGGGAAAATATCTTAAGTATAATTATGTAATTCAGGGTGAAACACTCTTGGAAAAAGCTGTGCCTACCAGTCCTGATTCCAAGCAGCAAAGAGGAATTAATTAATTTGTAGTCTGATTCTCACAGTCACAGAGAGCCTGGGCTTTCCACACATTCTGAGTTTAGCACTCTGACACACTGTGTTAAAGCTTTAGACATAAAAAAATGAACACATTGCCTAACAGAAGGTAAAAGAACTGCATGGCTGTCACATAAATTATTTAAACCAGTAATTAAATTACTTCCTTTGCCCCCCATTCACTAAATTACTTCATCAAGAAATTACAAGCTCTTTCTCTTTTCATGATGAGTCTGAGACCAAAAAAAATAGGAGGTACATTACAAACCCATCACTATGTGTAATGCTGTTACTAATCCTCATTTTTACTAAGAATTTACACTATGCTGCCTGTGTTAGACAAATCTTTAAGGGAATCTATAACTATCTGGAAGGTGCAGAATTCATGCAGAATTATCCTTTCTACTTTTTAGTGTAGTTTGGTGATGAGAATTATCTGAAAGCTTTTAAACTCAGCATTTTTAACAATGTAACAGTCTCCCAGAAAAAATGCCTGCTCTCTGCAATTGTTCAATTTTGCTTTAGAAGATTTAATGTCTGCTGTAGACTATAGGATTTTAAAAGCTTTACAGAAATATTTGGTCTTTTGCCCATTTTTGAAAAGGAGGGGATGGGACATTTTCACACAGCTATGCAAAATAAGCCCCGTTTACACCAAACCCTTAACATAAACATATCATGCATAAGTTTAGCAGCTGTATAGAAGTCAGCAGAGAGAGTGGAAAGGCTTTTGAACACCTATTTCCAGACTGGACAGGTCTGCAGTGTTAGTGCTGGCAGTGGATGAGGGATAGACAAGATCAAGCATACTTCTGAGATTTGTAACTCTGTCTTGTATGGCTTCCCCTCCAACATCTGGAACTGGGGGAGAGGTGCTACACAAACCTGTATGACAGATTTCCTACCCAAGGCTTCCCATTTGTTGTTTTAGTGGTGGACTTGGCAGTGCTGGGTTAATGGTTGGACTCAATGATATTAGAGGTCATTTCAAATCTAAATGGTTCTACGATTTTATGATTCTGTTCTTTGACCATACAGAGAAGAATGAGTACAGTTTTTATCAAGCAAACTAAAAAAACGGCAGCAATGTTGCAGGAAGAAAATGTTCAGTGCTTGGCCTGAATCTTGCAAAGATCCCTGCATATTTTACCAGACACTTGCTGTTTTCTTTCAGGCTTCTCAGCAATACTGTAGGCAGTGTGTCATCCAGTGTGAGCATCCTGAAGGAAAATGTGGGTCCTGCTCTGTAGAGCTTCCTCCCCATAGATGACTGTTCCTTTACTTTTTTTGCTCGTGGGTGAAAGACGGACTGAGGGTCAGTATTAAACTTCATTCTATACATTTTTTTTTTTAGTCTGCAAGATTTCTAAGAAAGTTTTCACACTTTTGAAAATCCAATACACTAGAGAGAGAATAGTTCTATTCTGGTTTACTCTATTCACATACTATGCTTTTGTATTTCAGATCCTTGTATGAGTCTGCTAGAGGCAGTAATAGGAAAGGACCTTACTCAGATGACCTCATGCTGAGGAGACAGGATGCAAAGCACAAAGCTTCTGAGGTACTCGCAGGGCACCATGTGGAACTTGGCAGGTTTGTGACACTTCTGTTTTGATTTGCAATATAGAATGTCAATATTCCTGGAGTTTCCTGGCAAAATAAACATTTTAAAGCACATATTATTACAGACATGTTCTGGACTCAGTAAAAATTAGGTGTGCATATTTCAAATCAGTTTTTCTTTCAGTACAGACTTTCCAGGATGCGAAGATATACAACTATATTCTTAAATTTTCACTATTCTCTACAAGATGATTTCTCAACAGTCTGTAGGCAACAGTTTTCTCTTACTCAAAGTGTAGCCACCTAGGTTGATTAATTGAATGTCCTTCAGGACACTCATCCATTTTAATGCGTATGTTGAGAAAAATCATTCACAATCCATTCTACATTGGGGATTAGGCTAAAACCAACTTCAGTCTTCTTTCTGATGTAAATACAGCAGTTGGATCTTTCACGCTCTTCTCTAAAGAAAGTCTCTAACTTGTTGACAAATTGACACTTTAGCTAGTGTTCATGTTTCTTACATAAGGATGAGAATTGAACTTTATCTGGCCTAGACCATGTAGCAGTTATAATAATGTCTAGTTTTAGTAGATAGTAATATTACAAATAGGTCCTTAGTAATAAACTGGTTATTTGCTGAACAGAAGTGCTATACTGGCTGCTAATTACAACCCTATGTTGGGTATAGTGCCAAGTACATATTCTCAGTATTAGCCCAGAAGGCACTGCTTTCTAAAAGATAAAAGCTCTTCCAGTAAATTCAGTTGTGAGACTGGTGCCTGAGACTAATGGCACCAGACACAAGCTTAAAAAAGCTGTGGTACATCCTCCTTAATCATTTGAATGCCTTTTTCCTTAGATAAATTAGGGGTTATTGACTAACGTACTTGGGAACACAAACTCTGTGAACTATTTGTTGAGTTTGAGTTGATCTATGTGGGGATCAGTCACGGACTAGCAAGGCAACGGTGTCATACATTTTACAAGTTGGGAAAAAAGTAAATATTACTAAATAGCTATGATGCCATGGAAAGGTCAAAAGGTTATGAAAATTGTTGGCTTGAGGAAGGAGTCATGTATACAGAGGGATGGAAACACTTGGCTAATAAGTGTGTGGCATTCCGTGGCTGTGATATCAGAGTCCCCAATACTAGGCGACTTCCCTTTTCTGAAATCTTCAGCAAATGCCTAAATTTCCCACAGATGAAGAAGCAAATCAAATGGGAAAGATAACACCCTGTAAGTAGGAATTTTTTTGTTCTAGAGAACAGCACCACTATTCAGTTCCATGGACACAGCCTCCTCAGTGCAGGTTAATATTTAAGGACCCCAAAGATGACCTCTACTTTTTATTTGGATATATTTTTCTCTGTTATTTGGGCTGCACCAATTAAAAAGGCCTATGGTGCTTTAACATAAAGGAATGAAACCTCGATGACCAATTTCTGTCCTGTTTACTGCCATCTCTGAGTTTTATTGCGTATTTTTAATCACCAAGTTCCTTAATACTCTCTATTTTAAGGAAAAGATATTGTGGCTTTATTTTGTACATATTCTCTGGCTGGTTATGTATCTGCTAGGATTAGTTGTGAGGCCTATTTCATACATCAGTATACTGTAAAATATGCTGCTGTCTCCATCTGGCCGCTCTGAATCTTGATGCACAACCCTAAAAGGAGACCTTGGACACAGCAGTTCCCTCTTGCCTCTTCTAGAAGCCTTGTGGAGAGCTGCCCTATTTACTAGATAGAAACAAGGGATTTTGCAAATTGTGGGGTTTTTTTCAATGGGTATGTTTGTTTGAATTAATTTGTCTTGGATGGTATTGATGGCATGGTGACGGGACTACAGAAAGTGCTTTACCTACTGTAAGGCTTTCATATAATGTGAAAAGTTTGTAGGTAGAAGGGCTTCAAAGAGGTAGCCTTTGATGTCCCAACTACCAAAGTAAATTCAAGCCTATCCCCATTTAAGCTTGTACAGAGAGAAGCATCTAAATATATTTAAAGTGTTTTTTAATTCAGTGCATTGATGTGGATGGGAAATTACGCTCTGTTAGCATGGATGAACATGCTGTGGCTCTGTTTCCCATCTAAGAATAAGAGGTTTCACCTTATGGTCATTTATCCTGTTTACTTAATGCCACTTCTCAATATTACACTCACTCATTTTGGAATTCCTCAGGCATTGACTGTTCCTCTGAAATGCCGGTGAGCCTTGACGAAAGAAAAACCCAGAAATGAGTAGCAGTTTTACAAAGCTTTATATCTGAGAATCACCAGTTCTGCCATTTCAGCCACCTGCTGCCTGGTGTGGCACTGGAAACAACTACCTCACCCTTAGCCCCTGTGTGTTCTTGGTTCAGGCAGCTGCAGTGAGAATTCTTCTCCAGGCAGTCCAGCAGTGCAGGCTGCCAAGGTTCACCTCCTGTGTGCTAACCTACATGGCCTCTGTGTGTGAGAAACATGAAAGTATGAACCCTGTCCAAAGGATGATCTCAGGAAAATTACATAAATGAAAATGCAGCAGAGTCTGGTCATCTGTAGTTATAAATAACTTCTGTTGTTTGGTCAGCTGTAATCACACAACACACTATTGTTAGGGGCTGCAAGTGTATGCATACAGATTTTGAAATGGGAATAATGTACAAAATGAAAGGAGTAATTAATCAGATAAATGCTTGGTGTCTGTCTTATTCTGGCAATCTAACACATGGGCATATGAAGACCTGCAGTGCTGTCGATAACTTGACCCTAGGCTTTCACCACCCACCCAGCTCTGCCAGTGTGGAGTGCTGCTTTGATTGACCAACTTCCTAGAGAAGGGCATCAAGCCAGGACTTCTGCAAAAGACAGGCACAGGTTTTCCCATCCCTTTAGGGGTAGGAGTTGGATTAGAGGGGGGAGTGGAGTGGGGAGGAGTGGGAAAAGCAGAAATCGTCGTTACAGAAGAAGGAGGAAACTCAAAGAGCCTTGCCTCTCAGGTCAGCTTTTCTCTGTTTCCCCCACCCTTCTTGTGAACAATGAGTCCATTTGCTATCTCCTTTTCCTTCCTTCCCCTTCCCTCCCTGCAATACTTGGCCTGGGAACAGGGTGAAGGGGCTTATTTGCAGTAGCACCCACAGTAAGCAAGAGGGTGGAGGCCGTTTGTAGCCTTGGCCAGGGAAGGGCTTGGAGGAGGCTGCTTACAGCCACCAGCTTTCTCGTCTGGAAGGAATGGAGTGAGAAGTGTCTCTGATACACAGCAAAATAGAATAGCAGTGAAAAAAGCTATTGGAAAGCCAGGGGAGTGTGTTAGGGCTGTGTGATGGGCCAAGCTGGTATCTTTGTGAGGGAATTGCTAGACTGAGTGATGGACAGACCTTAGATGCAGGCTCTGCAACAACTGCTTATCAGATTGGGATCAACTTTTGGTCTGGGAAGATGTCACCTAATGCAAAAATTTAAAATGTTGCAATAGTATGTTCAAGACTTCTCAGATGTGCTGCACTGTGGTGCCACATACTTGAATAAACCACGCTGCCTGTACCTCACCTTGATGCAGCCTTTTGTGTCTAAAAGCAATGAAGACACTCCTCATTGCTTCCTAAGAATTGAGAGAGACAAAGCTGGATGCTCAGGGAACCTTAACAAGAACCTGAGGAGACACAAAGGCTGCCGTTTTAGAAAGGATTAAGATAGAAAGAATAAGCAGATGTGGCCCCAGGCAATTTATATTTGTTTCTCTTCCCTTCTGCCTTGTGCAAATAATACTCTGCTCTCTTAATTTTGGCATTTCTGCCCTTGCCTTGCAGACCTGTGGAGTGGGAAGTCAAGCAGGCAGCCCAAAGGCACCACAGCCAGAAGAGAAACAGAAGAAGGATGTGGAAATAATTGGAAATCCCTGGGTTCCAGAAAGTCAGCAGAGAACATGCCAGCGCCCTTAAGCTAAGGAGGGACCTGGGAGAGGGTGCAGTTTGCATGTTTAGAAGGAGAAAGGGAAGTGCATGTTAATAAGGCAGTGTGAAGATCTGTGAACTGCAGGAGAGGCATTCGAGGTGGGAACCACACCCTGTCTCTAATTCCCTCATCTAATCTGGCTGCAGCAGGAGCCCACACAGAAAAACTCTTTCAATCCCTGTCAGCCATCTCCACACCGCTTTTGGGCTCTGCAAATGGCTAAAATGTGAAGCATGGCTGGTGGATGGTGTGTGTGTGTGCTGTGTCTTCTGTCAGGTTGTAAAGCTTAGAAGTTGAAAACTTGTTTTTAAAATAAATTTCCTCATGTTGTGAAGAACAAAGCAGCAAATTTGCTACCTGGAACAGCCCCCATATCAGTTGAATTATCAAATGCAAATGACTTATTGGAGTAATCCAGGAAAAAAACCAAAACTACTTAAGAAACAGGCTATACATTTAAAAGATTTATATTTTTCTCACTCAAGAACAGTGCACAAGCAATATGGATGCTCCCAGCTCTGCTGGCTGCCGTGGTTTTTCTCACACTCTTACAGTGTCAGAGAGATCTCCTATAGGCTGAGCTGAAGAGTTTTAGCTTGTTCTGCAGGACACTTGGCTGGAGCAAAGAAACTCCTCCATAGCCCAAGACTTCAACAGGTTATTTCATATGTCAGTTCAGCCAGTGCAGAGGGAGTGAAAATCACCCTCAAATGCCCCTTCTTGGAAAGTCCTCTGGAAGGCGGGGGAACTTCCCAACTTTAGTGCTGCCAGAACATCCTATTTCTGCAGACTCTTTCAGAAGAAATGCTTTGTAAGACTGTGTGCATTTCCTTGGGACACTCATCTGGGAAAAATTAGGATAATTTCTTTAATCAGGCATTGTGGCTGGGGCGGGGAGAATCGGGGAGCCACATGACCTCTCTCATATGCCTGTCCTTTGTGGCTCTGTAGGATGGCGGCGGGGGGGAATCCATCCTCTAGTAATGTGCCACTGCAGGCTTATACAGCCCAATGAACCATTCTGTTTGCCCTCAGGCTCCTTCGACTTGAAATCAAGCAACAGAGCCACTTTCCTGCATGAAAGCTGCTCAGCAGGAGAAACAGGGAAGAGGTAGCAGCTGCTTAGAGCTCTCCTCTTTTGCATCCAAGCTGCTTGCTGGCTCTGAGGTGCAGGGAGGGGGAAAGGGTGATGGGAGGCAGCTGGGGAATGTGATGCCCTTTGTATCCTTCCTGTAGTGACAAGCCTTATTAAAACACTTCAGTTTAAAAAGCTCGGAGTGCAGCTCCAGGAGAATGCTTTCAATTCATAATCAAATATGGGGCAATAACAGATGGATAAAACAAACAAATGTGGGGGAGGATGAGGTACATACTCAAACACTCTGGAGTGTGTTCTGGGAAGAAGACACCCACTTTCTACATATTATTTCTCATTCAGGGAAATATATGAACGAGTGAACTTTGGGACCTTCTTTACTGTGCTCAGAAAAATTGCTGGAAGATGCGCCTCTATTTTTCTTCTTTTTTTTTTTTTTAGTGTGGAAACAGCATATCCTTGCAAGCTTTGAAGCTCTTCCTATCCCAGATAAATTACTCCTCTCCTTCTTACATGAGGAAACTGAGCATGTAGCTTGTCTTTCTGATCAGCACTAATCCTACCCTGTCACTTTGCCAGGAAATGCAGCCTGTTGAGTGGAGTCCTGGCACAGCCACCCCTAGGTGCATTAGCACTCCGTGGGCCTCATTGTGTTACAGTCCTCATGTTCCCTGCTGCACAAGCTCTGCGAGGGGCTCTTCTCTCCACTGGTGCTCTGGGTTACCATTGCATGTGCAGCCAGCTCCATTGTTCTGTCGGTGATGATAATACATAGGTTTTTCCAGCAAAGAAAGCCTCCATGAAAGCTGGGGGGCTTCTCAAGGCACAGTGGGTTGGTCACCAGACAAACAGCAGAATGCCTGAGGAGTCTATAATGATTTATCATCTTAATGTGCCGGAGTTCCTATGGCTTGGGACTGCATATGAGATTTAAAACCTACAGCAGACATGGAGGACCTGACAAAAATGTGTAAGGTGAACTTTCTCAGTTCAATCTTGTTAATCAGTATGGGGTTACTAAGCAGAGAGGGAGGATCTCTGCAACTGGCAGGCCTGTGTGATAGTAGCTGCAAGTGAAGCATGTCATTGTCTTGGAAATCGAGTTTTAACTTCATGGGGAAATGGCACATAGATTATAATAGCAGAATTTCCCTTCTACTGTCTGTGCAGTCAGAGATCTCTAACCTTTAATTTGTTTTCAAATGTGATTAGTTTCTGCCACCTATCAGTCAGCCACAGATGCAATAGCATACCAGTAGTGAGGTAAAGGACAGAAC
The DNA here is from genome assembly GCA_013400735.1 of Pomatostomus ruficeps. Lineage (NCBI taxonomy): Eukaryota > Metazoa > Chordata > Aves > Passeriformes > Timaliidae > Pomatostomus > Pomatostomus ruficeps. The sequence goes on along the minus strand of VYZT01020419.1, from coordinate 167,947 downwards.
AAAGTGTAATCAGCTTGAGGAAATGGTAATATGCATTTCAAATCAGCAGCAGTAGTTTAATTCTAGAAACCACGACAAAATGCTTTTTATTTTTTCCCCTGAGTTCAGTTTTGGAGCTTTGTTTTGAAAACAGAATATTTTCTTGGCATGCCCCTACTGATTTCTTAAATGTGCCAGTGGAGGAAACATCATGCTCCTATGTCTTCAGCTTCTTTGTAATAAGATCCAGTTAAACAACTAAAGACATTAAAAATTCATTAGAGCATTTCAATGGTGTAGTCAATGAGACCTGTTGTTTATCAAAGCATTTCCAGCCAAATGAAATGTCTTTTTTTTTTTTTAATGCATATAGTGGAAGACATTTGTTCAGAGTGCTTTGTATAAAATTGATTTTATATTTATATGTAAATAATTTTGCACTTCTCTAATGAAGCAGTCGGTAAAGTTAGGTAATAGGGCACATCTGTAAGAACATCTCAGCTTCAACTGCCCAATTCCCCTTTAGGTCAAATAGCACAGGTGAATTACATCACAGTACTGGGGCGGTACGCAGCAATAAAAGAAGTTAATTGCAAATGCTTTATTATTATCTTCCTCATGAAGCATTTTTAGGGTATCTAAATGTTTGCAAGTGAAAATATGGTGAGCCAAATTTGGCTCCCATTTCTCAAAGGTGTCTCAGAAAGAAGAACTTGAGTGATCCATATGAACTATCAGCCCCCAAATTATTGTGATACTTACTTCTGACACTACTAAAAACATAGCAACCTTTGGACAAATCAAAATTGTATTATTGAGACAAATGTGCCACAAGAAAATAATTTGTCCAGTCTCATTTTGAGAACACTAAACTGTGTTGTATATAGATTTCTGGAGCAGCATCTGGTTAAATGATACTTAATTTCTATTCAGCTGAATCAAATGAGACCAAATCAAGAGCCAAAATAGCTGATGCCTTTTCTTATCACCCAGGAACTTGCACAAGTTCCTCTAAAGCTGTTAGCATGGAAATAGCTCTGTTCAATGTGATTTCAGTTCTACCTCTCAGTGTGGTTACTGAGAATGCTGGCTGGGAATCTGAAGTTAACCACAATGTCCCAGTACAATAAAAGTTGAGCCAATGCATTAGATCTGCATGACCTTTCACAGGAATCTAGATTGGAGGTGACAGCAAACTTGACAATTGAGTTAAGGCTCATGTTGGTGAGGAAAAATTGTGTGAGGCTTGCTGCAGTTCCCATCAATCTAAACACAGTGGGGTCTGGTATTTTTTTCGAAGGATCATGTTATTCTTCTAAACCTATTTGAAAGGGTAATGGACATTTATACTTGGAAGACTAGGGACCTATTTGAATTTATGAGATTTCAGTATTTTAAGCTTCAAATTAATATTTAAAATGTATGCTTATCTTATGATATAAAATCTGTGGTTAAGCTTAGAACATAATGTTTCTCCAGATGTTTACATACATGAGCCAAACTGAGAAAAAGATTGTCAAATAATTTGATACCCAGCTTGGAAGAAAAGCTTGGTTGAAATATTTTCTGAACCGTGTATCTTTAAAAAGAGTGATCTTAAGTCACAGTATTTTTCAATAGAAGTCCGAAAAGACTTTGTAGTCTTACAAGGACATACTTTATATACACACATTACATATGTACTCTTAAGCCTCCAAAGAAAGAAATATAAAGAGCACTACTTTCAATAGTGTGATTTATCACCAACAGAACATGATCAATTCTCTGCATTTTTTCCTTGCATTTAGAAATTTATTCTTGTCCAAAGTACAGAAGCTTCCAAAGCTTCCTTTTCTTGTAAAGATGTGCCTGATCTTATCTTCTATAAAAAGCTCTATTTTGGCTAACGCTCTATTTATATAGGAATGCAAGCATAATTAAATGCTGACAGCAAGAAGTCTGTTTGCGTAAAATCTGAATGAATATCTTATAGTGGTGTGGTTAGCAAACTTTATAGGAATAAAAAAAGAGAAGCTGCAGCCTCACACATTGGGCAGTGTTAGTAGAGGGTGTCCTGGAGTGGAGGTATGTAAACAACAAGATGGCGGTGTTAGGTTTGTGGTGTTGACAGCAGCATAAACAGCATAAAGAAGCCTTCTAAACAAAATCTCCAGCTGATCAGTGGAGCCGACCCACCACAGGCCTCCAGAGCTGCTGAGAAGGAGAGATGCATGGCTAGAGGGTGCCTGTGTGTTTCCACCAGTAGGGTAGGCAGGGAAGATGTGCTGTGAGGTACTGCTCAGCCGCGGGGCAGTGAACAGGTGTGACCCCCAGAGGCAGAATGGACCTGGAGGCTGTGGAGGGCTGGCACATCAAAGGGCTTTAGCAGCACCAGGTCTTCTGCTGTCCCAAATTCCACAAAAGGAAGAAGTAGCCCCACTAAAAGCTAATTTAGCAAAACACTAGACTTCCTCTGTCAGGAAAAAACAGAGCGAGTGAAATCCTGACCCCCTAAAATCCATAAGGATGTTACAGCTGATTTCAGAGAGTGGTAAAATACTAACCTATGCCTTTTGCTAAGTCTCTCTACCCCAAGCTGCCTGTGTGGTTTTTGAGGGCACAGAAAGGGATCAATACTCAGTCCATCTTTCTCCTTTTCTAAATTCTCCCCTTGCCTGTTCTGATGGAGTAAAAAACCAGTATGTGTTGTTGAAATCACCCACGGATGCTTAAGAGCAGTGCTGCATGAAGGAAATACGGATTTGCGCCGTGTTGTGGATCTTCCTAAGAATGGAGAGTGAGCCCAGGTACCTTTTTTTTTATGTCACAGGCCATGAAAAGTAGCGCTAGGTGAGATATGAACTGCCCTGAACAGATGCAGCTGGTGTGTTTGACTGTGATAAGTGCTGGAAAAGCATGCCATATCTTCCCTTAGGAATGTGTTTATTGGTTGAAATGTTACATCTGAACATACCATTTTTTACTGGTAAGTTTAAATAGGAATACATGTATACTTGTAGCGAGTACTTGAATAGATGGTTATATTTGGGTTTGCTCTTATTAAAGCAGTTACTCACTGTTGCCAATGTTTTAAAATCTATCTGTATAAACTTGGGCATTTAGATCCGTATTTCAGTTTACAAAGAAGTGGTCTCATTTTCCAAAGCACTGTGAGACTAAGAGAAGTCTTGAAGAATAATTGTATGAGCATCAAGTGAGGTGTTGACACGATCGCATATAGATAGATGTGATCACAGTTGTTCATACAGAAACTGGATCTATTCCAGATTCCATTGCAGAAGATGTACAGGTGCATTAATTCAGTGCTAATGTGCTGTGTCTCAGCAGCAATAGCTTGTTAGTAAGTGACATCTGGGTTAAAAACAGAAGAAGAAAATTGTTTTTGGAAGATTCCTCGGTTATGGTATTTCAAATTTCTTTGGAGCTTCAATTATACCTACTAAATAGTGAAGTATTCATAGCATATTTTGTATCACCACCTTTATTTGGATTGTAGTGTTGTTGATTAAATTTGCAAGACTATACAAGCTTGTCCTTTCTTTTTAGTTGACTGATAGAAGTAATTTGTCACTGTTTCCATTGCAGATCACATGATTAAGATCAGACACAAGAACACAACTGTGCAGATCTCAACCACTGGGACCATTGCTGTGCACTGAGATAACCAAAAAAGGTAGAGACTGAAAGAAGACAGTGTGATTTGAAATTAATCATGATGTAACAACTCCCTTCTGTAGGCTGTGGTTGGGAATTCTCAACTGAGCTGAGTGTGCCAATGGCTGATTCACAACTGCTGGCCTGTTCATTCTCTGACCTAACACTATGCTCTTCTTACAGCTGCTGAGTTGCTGATAAATCCTCTGAAGCCTGGAACCTTGGGTTGCCTGAGGTTAAGGGACAGTCTGCACCAGTTGGAGATCAGTCCCTGGGTGTCTGAACCCTACAAGGAGTGTTTTTTTCCAATGAGCAAGATGTTTGAGGGAACTGCAGGGACTGTGATCTGAGAATACTGGGGGGAAGCAACAGCCAAGACTCAAATGTTAGTTCCTTTGGTAGCAGCTAACACATTTCCTGACTGCAGTGTTCTCCATGTAACTTGAAAAGAATTCTGAATGAGTCTGTGGCAGAATAAACTAGTTAATGAGATCATGGGAGAGGGTTCTTTTTCCCTTGATGACCAACCGTGGTCTTGTCTGGTGATAATAAATACACTACAACCACAAGTAATAGAAGCGCTTACCATTGCTAACAATACTGGATCCCAGGCTTCCTTTTCCATGGGCCAGTGAAGTGCATAGGCCACACAGTAGTTCAGAGGAAGAACAGACATGCTGAAAGCAAAACACAGTTTCTCCCTTCCAGTGTGGGCTTTTGCAGTGCTTCTGAAAAAAAATATTAAGCTCTCTATAGAGTATTTCAGTTAATCTTTAGAGACCAGTAATAAAACTCTAGGAGAAGTATGCAAAGGATAAGATAGGACTCTTTCCATCAGGATGGCTGTACTAGGTAGGAAGATCTGCTTCTGATTAACATGCCAAGAAAGTACTTAGGTTGAAAAAGAATTTTACTAGACACTTTTAAAGAAAACTGTTTAGAAAAATGCCATGTACTGACCTCTGAGAAAGATCTGCAGAATCAGTGTTTCCTTCCAGTTCACTCTGAGGTTTCTACCTTTCTTTTCTGTCAGGCACTCAATAGCTAAAGTAATAATACCAGTACTTTCAGTGCTGCAACACTCTCTACATCAAAGCACTTCACAAACACTGGACTAGATTCAGTCTGGTCTTCTACGGATGTAAACTTTCTGTTGAAACCCTGTCTCTGTTATAGGGAATGGCAAATTTCCCACTGCCTTCAGTGGGGTTGAGATTTCATGCACTCCTTGTCAAAGAATTTGGGCAAAGCAGACCTTCTGAAAGAGGTGAACGTGATAGCTGAAAGGAGATGAAACCTCTCTTCGTTGCAGGGAACACATAAATTCCCCAAATGGAGGACAGGCACATCCAGACTCTTAGGGGAATGACAGAGGGAAGAAAACGGAACCAATTACTCACTTCACAGTGTCTCCTTTCTCCTAGTCAAGCATCAGGGCAGTTCTCTGGTTTTGTTGTGCCCTCAAACTTCCAAGTTTCTGGCATTTATATAAATACAACTATGGATAGACAGCTGCTTGACTTACTAGCTTGGTTATAGCTTACTGACTTCTTGATAACCTTAGTTTTCCAGTACTTTTGCTTTCCATCATCACTTGCAGTTCATATCAGAGCAGCAGGGCTTTGCCCCTTTACACAGGGGCAGACCATTTAGGAGTCAGACCCTTGCTCACATGCATGCTCAAATGTGTTTTACTTTTTGACACCTAAACCACTGCCAGTATCTTGAATATTTTTAATACTTTTTATCACATTGCTCAGTGAAGACAGCCTTTAAAGTATTTTTGGGCTGAAGAAGATACTATATGTTTTCAGAAGTATATTTAGAGGTTGCAAAATGTTAAGTGTTTATTTTGTAAACACTGCTTTTCTAGTTTTGTGATCCCAAAGAAACTACTAACTGTATACAAGGCTGAAGAGGAGGCATGGCACTGAATATCAAAACCGGACAGTGAGGAAGATATTAAGAAATAAAAATGCTTTAAAAATTAGTTGAAACATTGAGTGATGTCAGCCAAGCTATATTTTCTCCTTCTGATCAGGACTCTGTACCTGAAATCCTTATTCAGGGTAGAATTTGTATGACGTTGCCATCTGCCTTTGCTTTTGAATGATCCTACTGAGCATTTCTACCCTCCTGGGGTAAATAAGCCCCATCTGTCCAACAGTGTCTGTTACCCGAGCTGCTCTCATTTTCAGCTTCCAGTTGGTACATCCTGAGTATGCCAAAGAGCAGTCCTGACATCTTGGCCTTGTTTTTCTCTCTGCTCTTCCATGTATGTATCTTATTACATGGACGTATGCTGAGAGGTAGTTTGCCATGTAAAAATGTGATGAAAATTGAAGGAGGACTTCAGATTTTGGCCACAGTTCTTCTCCATTTTCTTTTTCTATGTAAAAGTCTTTGCAGCACAGCCGGAAAAGAATGTGGAAACAGCTGAAAAGTAAGTTGCTCTTCTCCTCCTAGGTCTAAAGTCATCATTTCTCTGTGTATTTTGGAAAAGCAGCTTTCCAAATATGAGCTTCACAGAGTTACCATGGCCTTGTATTTGCATTCTGTGCCTCATCACTAGGAGCAGCTGAACTAGTTTAAATTCTCAAAAGCAATGAGAAATTCACTAGAGACAATTAATCATAGACATCATGAACTTCTGACTAGTGTGAAGTCATTCAGAAATATATTTCCCACCAGATCTCTGCAGTCTGTGGTATTCCCATCAGGTGATTAATCCTCTGTCAGTGTGCAAAAGGAGAGAAGGAAATACAGCAGATAAGAAATACAACATTGCTTATGCTTCCAGACTCTATGGGTGATAGACTGCAATCAGTTGAAATGCCTTGCACTGCATACCTTTTAAAAATTCTAAATTATGATGGAAGTGAAAAAATGCTCTGAAGTATAGATTTGTGTATGGATGTAGGGGTCTGTAGGTGTAAAGAATTAAAATTAAAACCACTGCATTAGCTTTCCTGACTATCTTAAAAGACGTATTTTTGGATAGTTTTTCAGTTTTTATTTTTTTCCCTTTAGGCTGGGAAAGCAGTCCTGTAGTGTAAGAGGAATACGCAATATTTGAAATTGTCTGTTACAGTGATTACTGTCACTATTGGCCTGTGAGCGTGCTTGCTCTCATAGGAAAACTTGGCAGCATTGGATGTTACCAGATGCTCAAAGATTGAGTAGAAGTGGAGAGGAGCACAGGTGTATAAACCCAGGAGAAAGAACAACTCAATGAACAGGAATTATGATTAAATACAAGAAAGAAGGGTGGGTTGGTGGTGTTTTGGTCAAAGATGCAATTTTTCTATTGCAGAGCTTGAAGAGATTTTGACTGAAATCGGGCATTTAAAAGAAAAGTGTGGCTCCCCTTAAACACTCTTTCCCTGAACAACTCTAAATGTTGTGGTGATTGCTGTTTGACCTGACTGGCACTGTCTGAATGGGAAGGGGGTGGGAATGGTGTTCGGAGCTGTTGATAAGGATGCTGATTGAAATACGGCATGCCTCAAAGAAGCAAGGAATGGAAGGTGAGCAGCTTTTGGCTACAGTCTTTAACTCTTCTTGAGTGGTTAAAAGGAAGAGAGTGCCATGTAATCAGAACTGAAATTTCATTAAAGGCATGGAACAGATTATGTGGCTCTCATTTACACCTGCACAAATTTGGATTTGGTCCACGAAGCCCAACTACACACTGGTGGAACTGAGCCTGGTGTCTTACGCGTGGTCCCTGAGTCTGGCAGCAGTGGCGGGCGAGCTGCTATCAGGAAATGGGGCATGTGTTTCTCTCCTTAGATCTGTGTGCTAAGTGCTAGGCCTGGCCTGACAGATGTTAAAGTGCCTCTGAGTAAGCAGGGAAATTATATACAAAAGTTTCCTATTACAGCTGGAATAAATGATTTCTTGACTTTTGTGTATGCTTGTCTTTCAGAGAGGCACAGTGCTCTCACTCTGTAAGAGTGCTGATTAATTGCCACAGTTCCTCTGGATCCCAGCACCTCTGGAACCTGTGAGAAACTCCTTTTCATACTACTGCACTGACTTCTCAAAAAAAGTTTAAGTGCTTCATAAGCATAAATTAATTCAGCCAAACAGCATTTCTGTGATGTGGGAAAACCTGTGATGCCTACCTGACACCACTTACTTGACTTGCTTAATATTACAAACTGAATCAGTGATGTAGATAAGAACCAAAGTCGGGATCCCTGATTCATACACTGAATGCAGACATGGCAAACTCACAGTACTCAACAGAACAAGTGGCTGGATTGTAACTAGTGTATGATAGTGCAAAAGCAATTCCTTTTATGAATTCCTCCTCCCACTTCAAAAACTAGCTTTAGTGAGAGGAAGACGCTCTAAAACCTCACTCTTACAAATGTAGCACTGAACTTTTCCTGCTCTTAATTTTTTACCCCCGTATAACTGTGAGTGGCTTTATTTAATATTCACAATTCAGTTTTTGACTTAGGTGGCTGACTTAGCTGACTGGCCTTGAGATTTGGTTCCCTCTGGAGTCAACAGAGAGCTGTGTATCTAGCAGGTTCTTCCAGAGGATGTTTCAGAGCAAAAGTCCAAGTCAGGTGGTCAGATCTGAGATGAGTGAGTGCCTAAAGCCTTGACAAACTCTTGTTGATGATTGCAATAGGTGGAGCTGGGATTCATCTGACAACACAGTATAAAAGAAGTGAAATGTGTCTGACAGAGAAAAGACCAAGAGGTGATTATGCCTGTGCTATGTCTGTGCATCTATGAGGGCTCTGAGCAATAGGAATAAATGTACAGTGGAGACATGTATGTTACAGGCAACTGGCTAGCTCGATTCACAGTACTGAGCACAGCTCAGAAACTATACATTAGTTTTGGAAGGCTAATTAAAATTGCCGGTTTTGCATTACTAATGGGACAACCTGTTGTCATTTGCCCTTTCTCTTACATAAAAACTTCTGTCAGACATTAATTTTCCAGTCAGGGAGGCTAAATGCATGTGGACATTATCTGAGGTATCTTGAATATCTTTTCTAAAGACAAGACAATGACATTTCTCTGTACAAGTTCAAACATGACTCTTCCATGCCAAATTGAATAACAGGTAGAGTGAAAGCACTTCTTTCCCAAACTATTCAAATGAGCATCAACTTAAATAAACAGAACCTGGCCAAGGGTTACATGAAAGATTTGTCATAGCAAGAAGTAATATTTGAATGATAATATCTCTTAATTTATTCATTATTTAAAGTTACTCTTTTAAATAGACCTAGAGCAGTCTTTCCCAGGTAACCCCCGAGATAAAGTTATCAGTCTCTGTCTCTCATCTTCACTGCATCCTGCTGTAAATAATGCCTTTGCACATGGTATCTCCTACCAGTGGTGATTGCAGTAACTCTTTGGCTCCCAGCAGAAGTAGTTGGGGGTGTGGTTAAGCCAGGATGCAGCGAACATGATTCATACAAAAAACCTCAGACTTTGGACTGGTTGTAAGGGATTCCCACGTTTATTATGTGGGAAAGTGTTGAACATATTGTATAAATTATACAATGGAGCTGAAAGATTGGGATTTCCCTGGGTTAGTCAGTTGGTTACTACACTAGATTTTGACCATCATTAAAGAGGAAAATAAGAATCTTTCTTATTGTAGACAGCATGACAATATTCAGGATACTTTTTAATTAAGAGAATCCCAGAGAAATTAGAAAGTGATGCAGAAATTGGAGCAACAACTGATTTGCTTTTGCAAATAACCACCTTTACAATGAAATGGCTTATTATTTTTTTATTTTTTCTTGAAAGCAGAGTGTCTCTAGCAATTCATTTATATTGACAGAAGACATGACCTCTCTGTGGTATTCAGGGCATTTACATTGTCTGACTTTAGTCAGCTGTTATGGTGCAGTTTGGAGGAACCCAGGTTCCTCATACAGCCAGTGTAGAGGAGGCCAGCATGATTCAGAGAAGCCAGGCTAAATGCCTAAAGGACTTTGAAGGAGATGGTGTGAATACCACCTGTGCTTCTACTCTGAACCTCATTTTTCAGTAATTTGTAGTTTTACTGTAAAATTTCTCTTGGAGCTCAAACTTTGCACACATGAAGTCAGAGACTTGTAACAGCCACCAATTTGTAGCAGCCACCAATTTGTAACAGCTGAGGATCTGGCCCAGGATCTGTAATTTTGTTTTTAATAGCTATTTGGAAGAGATTACTTTACAACTTGTTCTAATATGTACATTCCCAGTAGACTGCTCAGGTAATTACTTGGGCTGTAGTTCAAATATTCCACAGTTTTAAATATACTTGCAGAAAAATCTATTTTTCTGTGTACAGAGGTATAGAACAGTCTCTTATTTGGCATGTGTAGCTATTCCTTTGCAAACAAATCCAAAATTATAGATGTGCAAGTAAATGAACATGCAAATATTTTCAGTTTGTATTTAAGGATGTATTTGGAAATGTGTACCTTTACTCAGAAAAAATTTGTTACCTGGCAACACACAAAGTTACATGGAATAAAGAAAAAATGAAGAAATGGTCATTAAAAAGAAGTTTGACATTGGAGAAAAGTCTTACATGCCATCTTGAGTGCTGCTGATTTTCTCATTGGCTAATATGAAAGGTACTCTCTACCTGTAAATTTCTCTAATGTTTGCAGGTCAGTAGGGCTTAGTTTAAATTCCTATGCTAAATTTATGTATATATTTATATTATGTATCTCCATAATTAATAAGAAGTTAAAGATCTCTGAGCCACAACAAATTAAAGTGATATTTCAAACAAGGTGTTCGAGCCTGATAATTTAGTGCTTTAAAGATCCTCCCTGCATAAATGTGAAATTATTCTGAACTGGGTACACTGGATGCATAGGACAGCTTCATAAGTTCATTTTCCCAGGTTAGAGTCTTGACAAACTGCCTCTGTTTGTATTGTGAAATGTATTTCTCAGCCCTGCTCCTGATTTCCCAGGAAACCCTGCCCTTTATATTAGAAGTGAATAATTAGATCACCGGGTTTAATGTTATTATGCAGCTTGCCAAGGTTGGGTACGCTATCACTTGCTAGAAGGTGTTCTCGGGCACCCTAATGATTGTAAGGCAGGACCGAATCTAGTTTCCCTTGGGAATCAACCTCAGGGTGGCGTCACTCAGTCAATGCATGACTTTTCTTTCAGGGTTTAACAAGACTCACCAAAGACTAAATGGTGTATTGTAAAACCAGACCTGCAAAGTCTCACACACCTAACAAATGAGTCCCACTCCTTTTTGCTTAAGGAAAAATTAAAACAAAGGGAAAAAAAAAAAGGGTCTTGCCTAAAGGGATTTCTCAGTGCTATTAGGAAAAAAAAAAATCAAGTCAAATCATCTTTCTCATACCTAGAGACTCAGTGACATTATCTCTTGCATGACACCATACCTGTGCTTTGGTGGCAGTGATTAAATGCTGTTCAGCAGGCTAAGCTGTCTGAGAAGTTCTGTTTAAGAAAAAGGACTTTGTGTAGAATGGGTTATTTGGCTTTCTAGCAGTTTCAGAAAAAAAAAAAAGAGAATAACAAGAGGTTGGGTAAGATTTTGAGGAAGATTTTTTATTATGTGAGAAATAACTTCAAGAGAATTAAAAAACATTTTTTCTTTAATCCAGGAATTGAAATTCTTCCTATTGAAACATTGTTAAACATTTAAATGGGTAAATAGTATTGATACTTAAAATGTTTTAAAATATATTCTTATCTTCCCCATACACAAAATAATTGGGTAAAATAGCTGCAGATTACTCAGCACAAATCAACATCCCTAATCTGAAAAAAGGACTGTAGCTGCAAATTTTGTATAGCTCCAGTCAAAATGACCTGAATTTAATACTGTCTCAGAAGACAAGCCAGGAATAGAATTTTTTTTAGCACATCTTGTGCTTTTACATGCTATAGGGCACATGTGAGTGCTCTAAGGAGAGGATGAAACTGGCACTAAAGAAATTCACCCTGATACCAAGACCATCTTTGAAGCAAATGCCTGCTGCAAGTTACAGTATCAGTGCTTTGTCTTTATTCCACCTGCACATTCATTTAATCGAAATATAATATAATGAATATCTTCCTAATATGAAATATTTAACCTCCAAGAACCCTTTGTAGATACAGCTTAACCTTTTCATTTCACACACGTAAACCTTCACTCATATTCAGCCATCCCTCCCCTATCCCCACACAACCTGTATGGGGCGCCTACTTTTAAATAATAAGACACATAATTAGCCATTAATACACTAGAGGTTAATGAGTAGGTATAATCTTTTTAACCTAAAAGGGAGTTACAAGTGTAACTTGTAAGCAGCCCTAGGCTGCCAAAGAATGCAAAGGAGTTATTGCTATCTTTAAATAAAAGTTAAATAAACGTGATTCATATCTAAATTTTCTTCATGTACCTGGACATTCCAGAAAGTTTTATGATTTTAGCTGAGATGGTTAGTTGCTGCAAACAAAAGGCTAGGAGGTTTGTCCTAGCTGAAATTCCTACCCAAACTCATGCTGTTGATAGATTTTTCCAACGGGACTCAGACATTATGTTTTCCTTTATGCATTGCAACTTTTCGCTGTTGTTTTCTAGTAATTCGACTGGAAAATAAAATTTGGCAAAATACCTATACATTTATAATTCAAGATCACAGGAAAAATTCCTGCTGAGTTTTAGTGCCCTACAAAATTTAGACAAATATGACTTTCTGTGAAATGTTGTGTATGGTTGTTGCTATCAACATATACATTGTGTATATATTGTACTTTGCTGCTGTGATCTCAGGAACCACTTGTCTAAAGCCTGGTTTGGTTTGGAGCCAGCAATGCAGCTTTTTGCCTCCACAAATATGAGTATTAATGAAAAGCTTTTCATTTGTAATTGCAATGAACTAGTGAGCTTCTAAATGAGAGTGACCTCATACACAAACACTACATAACAGGTACTTATTCTTAATTTTTAGGCATAATTTTTTAAGAGATAACTTTTCCTGCTTGTTTAAAGAAAAATAAAAATTCTTTACTGTTCCTTAGCTAATTTTATTGCATTCATTGAGCAGAATATTTCCCTGTGATAGCCAAAGACACAGTATGTTTAAATGTTCATTAAGTTCCACTAATTAATTACATAAATTTCATTAACATATTATTGAGTGAGGGGTTTGCATTATATTACAAAAGAATCCTTTGTCCTATATTTCTTTTCTTAGAATGCCTCAGAGCTTTGCTTAAAATTATTAAACATCCCTTTAGTGGCAATTACAATTTTTATCATGAAAATGCAGTGCATTTACTGGATTTTGCAATAGCATCTTACTTTTTTTTTTTTTAAGAAGCAGTGCAAAATGTAGCCTGGTAGACCTTTGATGTCTCTGGAAAATGACCAGTGACTGCAGGGCAACTCCAGCTAGCTATGGGTTGCTTAGGTCTCGTGGGAGAAAAGTTCTATTCTGTCTGCTACCAGCTGGGAACCTGCTGCTTCCCTCTGTCTGCCTTCTCGGAGTGTTTCACCTGCTTCCTTGCCAATCCCAGTCTCTTCAGAAGGCCATGAAGCAGCGGATGGGAGGTGGGGCAGCACAGCAGTGAGCGGAGCGGGAGGTTTCCTGGCAGGGCTCTCTGAATTGCTCCAAGTACTGAAGCTGACAAGGCTGAGGGTGAAGCAGGTGAAAGGGCGTAGTCACTTAAAAAAAAGGATGGGTGAAAAAAAAGGAGTGGGAAAAGGGATTAGGACAGTTAATTTATCAGAGGTGGTTAGAGAGATGGTATTCACAAGTGTATTCTTTTCCCTTGGAGCTTTATTGCTTAATGATAAAGATATCTACCCTTGATTTCCTTAGAACTGTCTGAGAACCCAAACTGAAGATTGACAGAGATTTCTCTTCAGTCAATGACTGCTAGGAGTGGCTCCTCTTTCACAAACATCCTCTGCTCTGTATTTTGTTTTGTGTTCAAATGGCACTGTGTCTAGGCATAGTAAAGAGACACGGCATTCTTCTGTCCCTATCACAATTTTTTTTTTGCAAATGTACATATAAAGGTTTCGCCTAGTGTAGCACACAGGTGGTGTACCTATTTCATGACTAAAGAAGCAGAAGAGTTTAAGGCTGTATTTCCAAATCTGACCTCAGTATCTGAAGAGACAGATTTCCAGTCAAATTCAGCTCTCATCTACAATGATGTCAATGGGTGTTTTCCAATGAATTCAGGAATATGACTGGAGGAGACCTCTAGGGCAACAGTCCTCTGCTATCACGGACAATCACAGGGCATTTTCATGAACCAGTGTAGCATCATCTAAAATTTATGTTAAAATTTTTGCTTTCCTGTCAGAAGATTGTACCAGAGCTTTCCACCTTTACTATTTAGAAGCCTTTCTATAATTATCACACTGTATTTATCTCAGGGGGATCATGGCTTTTCTTCTAGGTTAACATCTTCAGAGGGGATGTGCACCTGTAGTTTCCACTGATGACCTGTCCAGTAGGCTTGTTCCCAAAGCTGAGAAAATCAAAAGCAAATCCCCCCATGTTCATTATCAGTACTTTGAACTAAAAAGTGTTCAAGTTAGGAATGAACCTGCATTAGAAATTGTATCATATCACTGACGTCTCCTTTGCCTTGACACAAATTCAAATTCCTTAAGAATATTATAGTCTTGAAATTGAGAGGCATCATGCATATGTAATTTTGACCAGTAAGAACCTATGCTGTTGACATTATCATTTGGTAAAATGTGCTGACTTGAGGGATATGAATGCATTGTGCAATGCCTGAGAATTATCTCTTACTAATTAATCCCTCTTTGTTTGTAATCTCATGGGAAATATTTTTTCCTGTATGGCTGGAAGGAACATATGGATGAATCCTTAAGGTGGCCTAAGTATTTTATCTAGGTTTTTTTTTTTTAAGTTTTTTTTTAAATTTTTTTTTCTAGTGGAAGGCTTTAAAACAAATTTACCTTGTACTTTTTTTTGGAGGGGAGGGGGGCAGTTAAGGTGTCTCCTGTTCAGAGGTTTTTCCCTGAAACACTTTCTCAAAGGTAGGATTTGGCATAGCAAGTTCCTTCTTATCTGACAGGAGCTGAGCCTTCTCAGTCCTTTCCTGGAGACAGCTCTTCAAGGGGCTGGTCCACAAGCAGAATGGTTGTCTCAGGAACTGGTATGTAATCACCAAAATGAACATCACTTAGTGCTATTTTCTTGTCAGATGACCCAGTAGAAGCTAGCCATAGTTTCCCCACACGAAAATTACTAGTTTTCTCCTCAGTCTTTATTAGATTTCATTGTAGATGTGAATAAACATAGTGTCAAGCAGCTGACTTTTCTTTTAATTAGCACAACTGGTAGTGGTTAGGTGAGATGGAACTGATGAATAAAAAGAATTCTGGAAAAGATAATTTAGTTAAGTAGTATGCAAAACAATAAAAATATTTAAACATGTTTTCAGTGGTTATAGATCTGTTTTTCTCAAAGACTGTCAAAACTGTTAATCTGAGTGTCTCAGCATCTCTATGAGATATTTACTATAGTAAATACTGAAAGAAGAGCCAAGCCCTTTATTTTCAAAACAGCCTCTAATTTTGGTTCATGCCATTTCAGTACACTAATTTCAGACACACAAGGCTTGATTATCAGTACTACTAAATAAAGCCTCCCTAAAACGGGAAAGAAGAGGGGAAAATACAGAACTTTGCAACATAGCTTTTTTCTGTTCTTTGCTCCAAAATATAAATCATCAAAATTGGCATATGAATTCCCATTTCTACTCTTTCTACCTCTCCCACAATATCAAAGCAGGTATTTTGACATATTAAGATTAGTTAGTATGTTTCAGTCTTCCTAATTTTAAAATTTTTCTGTTGGATATTTGTTACTTTGATTTTGAGAAACTTGGCTATGGACTCCTTTTTGCTGTCCAAAACAATTGTTTGCAACAAACCTTTCTTCTAGTGTAATGTGTATAGTATTTTGGGGGAACAATAGCAGTTTCTCTCTAAACAATAGGAAGACTGTGTCTTAGAAAGCTCTGGAAAGGATTTAGAGGTCAAAGAAGACAAGTCACTCAACATGAGTTCCCAGTGAGATGTTCTGGGAAAAGACTGATGTGGTCCTTTGATATATAAGAAGGGGAGTTGTGAGTAGCATAAGGAGGTGTTTTTACCTCTATCTGACACTGGGGAGATTAACACTGAAAACTCTGCATACTATTCCTGTCTCTTAGCAGTGTTATTGTAACTACAGTGGTCTAAGGATAGGAGAAAGATTTGTAGCAAGGGATGCATTTTTGTTTATTGGACCAGCTCAGATGTTTGGAAAAATACAGAAAAACAGTTGGGCATATGGGCCCGTCTTCATATCATGATGTCTGTATTAGGAAAAAATTGCAAGAGTACAGAAAGGAGATATAAAACTTGTTCCAAGCTGTGAAAAAACCCCAATAGGAAAAGAAAGAGAAGTAACTCAAGATGTTAATAATATTAAAAAGAATACTGAGTGCATGAATGTTTTCAGTTCAGAGCAAATTCTGGTGCTAAGGGGCACTATGATTTGGAGATGAAAGTCATACTAAGGAGGAAAAGAAAAACATAATGAGGATGAGAGCAACAAATGATTTAAAAGAAACAAGGCACAATTATTTAGAAAAAAATGCAAAATATGATGCCATGCGTATTTGTATATGCATGTATTTGTACAGGTGCCTCCACTAATTTTTGAACATGTTTCTCTGCAGTCACGTTTGATGGGGGGAGGTCTGAAAAGCAATTCTGTTTCTACAGCTTTTGTGAAAGTATTTGGTCAAGAATAGGTGAAACTTTTCTTCGAGCAATCCTGACAGAGAGATCTATAGTGATCTGAAGTACTGCCAGGGCCATAATGTGAGTTGTCACATTAGTAAGACACAGAGGATCCACAAGGAGTTGGGGAAAAGACCTTAAAAATGTTCTGTATATGGGAAGAAACTTTAATCAGAGCTCACAGCTTGTTAGGCATCAAAGTCAATCAACCATGAAACATGAATCCATAGGGGACTAAGCTTTATTAGTTCCAAGCCTATATTAGTTGTGTAATACTTAGGGTGATTAACTGTAGGGACAAACTTCCAAGGGAGAAGTGGGTTTGCCATCTTTTGAAGTCTTTGGATGTCTTTTTTGGAAGACAGTGAAACACGAGTAATTGGGTTAACAACAGGAGTAAGTGAATGCAATTGTATGGCCTTTATAACAGAGAAGGAGAGCCTGATGACCTAATGATTTTTTCTGGCCATAAAAATCTATGAATCCATGAATTATAAATGCAAAGCATCTCAGACAAGTCTTGTGAGGAATTGGCACAATGTCACCCAGCTAATTAACTCTACAGCTACTGCCAAACCTACATCCAGGTGAAAGCATCCCAGCCTGGCTACCGAGTTAACGCACAGTGCTCTAACATCTTTCATTGTTGTCAGTGGAATGTTAATAGATGATGGCAGCACAACAGGGGTGAGGATGGACAACTGGGAAAAGTTTAAGATAATGTCATCAGAACTGAGTGCTGTCACAGTATAATGGTCTCCTGCTGGTACCTAAATGCAGAGGAACTCACGGAAAATTAAACATCAAGGCATGTTCATTTGCAAAGCTGGAGATACGGATCCTATGGCAATCTCCTGTTACAATGGGCTTATTTCTGCCTTACTAAAGGGATGTGGAATCAGTGGACCAATATTTGTAGGGTTTTTTCTACATGGCCAGAAGCCAGCTGTACTTTACTGCATACTTCATTTAGATTACAGAGCATTTATCTACTAAATTAAAGACTAAAAAGTATAGATTCAGAATGGATTCAGATTCTGCTGTTAATTCTGCCGTGATTGTGATCTCCTTTAGCTCCTGAGTCAGGAGCATTCTTGATGTCAGAACAGTCAATGCAGAACAGGCACCTTAATTCAAAAGTACCTCACAGTCTGGACATGGTAAGAGCAATCCACCAGCCAGTTACTATTACTTACTTGATAGATAATAGCTTGTTAAGATGCAGTATCTTGATCACTTTGGGTTGTGTCTCCTCATGTAAGACCTGTTGCATTGCAGGTGCAGGTAATATGCCAAAAGTTTAATGAAAATAAACTTGGAATTCCTCTGCAGGCTACAAAGAAAGTAAGACAAGCCCCTGAATTTCCCTCTCTGTACACACAAGATGTAGTACTTTATTGTGAGAATTCGTTAGGACATGCTAAAAGAATACAGACAGAAAGATGGGATTTGTATATATTCATATGACTCCAGGAACTAGTACTTCAAGAAAAATTCTGATTGTTGTAAGAGCTGAGCACAGAACAACCATGAGAGTTGGCAAGGATGATCCACAATTAATAATGTATGACAGGTCCAGTAACTAGCAACAGCTACTTGTTATTCTTTTGTTAGCTATGAAACCATGTTACATTTGGATTTGGTTTCCATAAATATCTAAGTGAGTATCATGGATTTAGAATTTTGGCTTGGATTCAATTATAATTTGAATGTTATCTGACTAGCCGAATCCTTTTTAATCTGTATCATTTAATACAGGGCAGCCACCTAGCATAAATACTGCTGTGTGCCTGCTGGCATTTCAGTAAAGTATTTTTAATCCCTAAATATTTTTTAAGACTTGCCTATACTCATCTTTTAATAGGTTCACTTTAAACCAGCAATCTCAACAAATTTTTTAAAGAGATCTTCTGAGGAAACCATGTTTCTCTTTAAATAGGTATTTCACTTTCTTTTAGTCAACAATGAATGATTTGACAAAGTTGTCACATGCATGGCCACCTTTGAGAATTAATGCAGGATTAATTTCTCTGGTGTATAATACTTCAGTCTTTCTGTAAATTTTAGCAGACTTGCTGCATTGATGAGAGTAATACCTTTTTGTTTTCATATTTTCAAGGTATTTTTGGTAGGGTTTTTTTTCCTCCCTGTGTTTTCCAGCACTATGTACTGCTGAAAGTGGAAAAGTTGGATGGAATAGTAGTCTTTCAGCATGACACATCATACATAATCTTTCACTAGTGTCCTTTGTCCTGCAGCAGCTGACAGAGTACCTGGACAGCAAATGATGTTTTCCAGACACCACTGAAAGCCTGATGTTATTTCTTAAGAATGCAGCAGCTACACTACAAACTGGAATAACACCACTCTAAAGCTAACTTTTCGACTGGTTTCCCACCTGCCTTGCTGCAGAAACAGTTGCCCTTGCTGGCTGCAATGAAGATACTTTAAATTCGGCTCCTAATAGCTGTAGCTTCTCCTCTTGCTTGAATGCTGAGAATAAAAAAATGCAGTCCTCAAAATGCAGAGGTATCATTTAGGAAAATGCCAGGCTGATAGTGCTAATTACATGTGCAGAAAGATCAGAGTGCTGGAGGTGAGCCTGATTCTGCCAAGGTGTGCTCATTCATAAACATGAGAGCCACCTTTCACACTGTGCATGTCATATTTCATACTGGAGGTAGTGGGAATCACTCTGGTATCTTATCCTGTCAGATCTAGCACATGATTGAACAGGAACAGGACTGGCTTGGTATCAGAGGCAGAGGGTTCCTGGAAAACACTTGAATATTGGAAGAAATGCTTTCAGTAATAATCTCTGAATTTTGAGAGGTGAATTTATCAGATTTTCTGTACTTCCTCCTTTTCTCATATCCTAATATATATTACTGTCATGCTATATGGAGATATAGATATCACAATGAAATCATTATGTCTGTACTAGCCCTCCTGAGCTGGTATTGAGGAGTGATAGAACTTAAAATAGTACCATTAGAGCTTCAGAACTGTGGACAAATATTGTACTGAACTCTTGAGTGTGTATTTCTTTAAGTATAGGGATATTAATCCTTTTTTTCCTAGCAGAACTCCTCTTTGAATAATTGTATTTGCCCATCTAAAATCCACCCTCTCACTTCATTTGAAAACAGAATCTTATTTAACTTTTCCCCTGATACAATACATATTTATTTTATCCAATAAAAAAAGAAAGAACATTTTGGTGATGGTGGAATAATAAATCCAAAGGCAGAAACATCCTTTAACTGGCAGCTGCAGGAATACAGTTTGGGTATTTTTCATGGAAAGGGTACTCAAGCACTGCAAGGCTGCTTTTCAGGCTGCCTGGGGAAGTTAGGGGATCACCCTCCCTGGAAGTGTTCAAAAACATGTGAATGTTGCACTTGGGGACATGGTTTAGTAGTGAACACAGTAGTGCTGAGTTAATGGTTGGACTCAGTCTTGGAGGTCTTTTCCACCCTTGATGATTCTATGATTATACTTTGAATTTTATTCTTATTAAAGCTCCCCTCCCCTATATTCCTTCTGTACTTATGCACCTTGATTTCAGAAGGGTGTGAGAACATACCAAAAGCTGAAATATGTTAACTGCTCTCCTGAGTATTGATGTGTTCCTAATGCTGGACCTAAGGTTACAAATTGCATTGGTATTCCTAGAGATGAAAGAACAGTTCATGTTTCACTGTATCTTCTCCTTTAAGATAAACAGCCACGCTCCTGAATAGTAAGCAATAATAACACAGGAATCTACTAATTTATGTGGGCATGTTAGAACATATGAGCACCAACAAAACGATTGATGAAAATTTGGAAATGACATGGAAAACATGTCAGAGATAGGTTTGTATCATATATAAATGGTCTGCCATGTTGAGAAAATTGCATATATTTACCAAGTGCTATTACCTATATTTTCAAAATGCCTGTTTAAATCAACCTCTTAAAGAAGTTAAAAAATACCAAAATTCTTCAAGCAAAAGCTTTGAAATCAGACAAATCATTCTCACCGCCCCCATCACTACGGCAGCGCTCTGGCCCTGCTTTAAGCAGACAAAGTGCAGGAAGTTTAGAGCGGGAGCTGTGAGTGAAGGCCCCTGACATGCGGAGGTGTTGCAGCTGATGCGTATCAGGCACCGCAGCAGTCAGCGCCTCCAAGCCCTGTGCCAGCAGCTCAGCTGGGTGGGGGGCGAGCTGCAAGCGGAGATTTGTCTCGTGCCCAGGCATTTTGGCTTTCTGCAGCTCTTAAGGCCATGGCTTTGCCAGTGGACAGCAAGGGAGCGTCTCACCAGTTCAACCCTAGGTTTTCCACGGCAAAGTCTAAGATGTACAGTTCCATGATGCCATTTATTCATAGCGCAGCAACTGAGGGAGAAACAGCTCGAGCTGGTGCCTCCGAGGAGGGTCTCTCTGCCAGAGAGTCTTGTGAGTCCTCAGGCTGGGAAGTTTCCTTAACAATAAAATGGAAAAAAAAAAAAAGAGAGCGCTTGGTATGCCCCGGTTGAAGAGCTGGAGGAAGCCCGAGGGCGCGGTTCTTCCCTCGCACACAGGGGGACGGCTGGAGCCGGCGGTGTTACGGCTGACTTGGAGGCGATGCGAGACCAAACGCGGCCTTTAATGAGACTGGATAGGATGGGATTAAATTAACCTCGGGTGCAGCCGCAGGGACTGGAGGGGATTTAGGCTGGGGAATCCCACAGCTGTGCGGGAGCCCGGCGGGCAGCGCGGGATGCGGGCGGGACGGGGTACATTGGCCGGAGCGCTGGCCGGGCAGCGCCGGCGCGGCGCAGTTGGGCTGGATCATTCCTGACACGGAGAGCGCGGGAGCAGCCGCGGCTCCAGCCTGTCGGCCGCTCGGCAGGTTGATAGATGTGCTGGCCTGCAAGCGCTCGCCACCCCGGCCAGTCCAGCCCATCCACAATGAGTTACAGTTTCCCGGTCCCCCTGCCGGCACCTCCTCCCCCTCTCCTTCCCCGCTGCCGCCCGCCTGCGCAGGGCTGTCCTGGCACGGCAGTGCCCGCTGGAGCTGGGCTGCCCCGGCTGCTGCCCCGCTCGCTGCACGGCCCTGCCCATCGCCGGGGCGAGGGCAGCGCCACGGTCCGGGCCTCAGCTTTCCCGGTGCGAGGCATTTTCCTCGCTGGCTGGAAGGGATGGAGGTTTGACTAGTGGGCGGATAGTGCACTTGCGTCGCCCGGGACGTGGCCGGGGAGCTGGCCCGTTCCCATCCCGCTCCTCCCGGGAATGTGTCCGCCGGGGAGCCCTCCGCCCGCGGGGCGGCCCGGGGAAGTGCGCGGCACGACCGGCTCCCAGGGAAAATGTGCTCCAGTCCCGTCGTGTTCCCACTAGCTTCTCTTTTCCTCTCCACGCATCTGTTTTCGTTTTCTTCACATTTATACTTTAAAGATGATGTTCGCTCCTCCATATCCCTTCCCTCTCCACCACCAGCACCCTTCCCTCCCCCCAGGAAGATGAATTTCATCTGGGCCTTGAAACAGGGCAAGGAACAATAAATATTTATGGGCACCAGGGGAAGGTTGAACTGTAAACCACCACTTACCCTTACGTCTCTTATGAAAGGAATTAGCATTGCAAAATTTACATTAGGAAAAAAAAAATAGCAGAGAGAAGCATTTCTATGATGTGAAAATGCTATGCCTCATACCTACTTAAACTGGAGCAAAATACGTCTTCACAGGGCCAAATCTGGGGCACGGCCTTTAAACTGTAATGGCCAAATTAAAACAAATGGCCAAAATTAAACACTCCAGCCTTCACTGAATGTGAAAGTTCAAATGATGAGGAAATATGTGTGTAGCAGATCACTTTTCCACACTTCTATTTGAACGAAGTCTTAGGGAGTTTGTTTGAAACAGTTTTAAGCGTATTCAGAGATACTGTACAGATATAGATACATAAGAACATAAAAATACCAATGCATGCAGCCAAGCACAAACAGCTTATATACCTCTAAATCCAGACGGGGCCATAATAACAGAGTGTTCAGTGTGGGTTGTTAGAAGCCCAGGCAAAGATAAAACTTCAATAAAAAGTATGTTCTTTTATGTTCAGTGTTAGAGGAGAGGCAATGTAAAATAAGGATTTATGTTTGTGGGGGCAGGCAGAGGAATACAGGCTCTTTAATAACCTGGTGCTGCAGGAGAGGGAGCAAGCTCCAGCAAGGTTTCAAGAGCTCTCTCTGGCAGTGGAAAGAAAGGGCCTGAAGGGAACCTGGGTCTTTTGGAGCAAGGCTGAAGGCTTGGAGCTGGGCAAGGAGTACAGGGGTGTTTGGCAGATTGCCTGCTTCCTGGTAAATCTTGGTAGAGCACCTAGGCTTAAACACCTATTTTTTCATTATTCCTCATTCCTATCAAAGCAAGTTTTGGAGTATGTTTCTGGTGACTTTTCTTTGAGCAAGGGCGATCCCCAAAGTGCCTTCACAGCAAAATCAGGTTACTGTTGCCTTCAGTACAAGTAAAATCATGTTTTGAAATGGCCTGTTCAGGTATTACTGTAGACCTGCAATAGCTGGTTGAAGTGGTCATGAGCTGATGTAAGGAGAGTAAACAAGGCTTTCTCTTTTCTGTGTTGGTATTCCCAGTGGATTAATATGTAGCTGCTGGTGATGGAACATTTGCTATTATAATGGCCTTGGTTCCTAACATGTAAAAGAGCCTGAAACGAGTTTCCTCTGAACGAGGATGAAAAGTCTCTGCTGCTTCCTCAGAAAAGGAAGAATTGGAAGAAACCTCAGTTTCTCAGTAACTTTTGCCCTCTGTTTATCTATCATACTTATCCATAATAAGTTCTCCCCAAATCTTCTTATTACATTCCAGTTTTTATAAATGTTTTCTGGCTTCTATGAAAGGCCAGCTGAACAGAAACAGACACCAAATAAGTCAAATTTCATTGTCTCAATATGAGATCGATAACAGTATTTTCAGAGGAGAATGAGTCACGAGAAGTTGCTGGCAAGGGTATGGGGGTTGTATAACATCATCCTAAAAAACATGGTGTGACAAGGTTTCTTTGTTCCTTCACTTGTCTCCCAGAGACAATCAGACTTGTCATTTGTTCAATGGGATTATTAAATTAGTTATCCTCCTGAGTAAGAAAACTACTGGTAAAATATGCTCTTACACTAAGTCTCTATAAATCATTTGGAGGATGGAAGAGGAGAGGAGAGATTTTTTTTTCTGTCTTGACTCCAACATTTTTTATCCAAGTAATTTCTCGTGTACAATAGGCTCCAACAAGCCTTATGAAGTAGAGCTTCTGGAAATTCTGTCCATGACAAGGAGCTGAAGCTGATATGGATGTTAATAAAAACCATAAATGACAAGAAACCTCAGAATAACTGTCCTACAAAACAGATTTTTAGAGTACTGTGAAGGCTGTAACCAAGCTTTTCTAAGTGAATGTTTGTTCTCAGAACTCTTAGAAAGATCCTGATTGCTTGTACCTTTAATTGCAGTTACCCTAAATTGAGGGCTGATAGGTGTTGGACAACTCTCTCACATGTACTTATTTTTTTTCCTCATTAATGTTGATATGTTAATATAGGGGGGATGCCTTGACATTGTACCAAGTTTGTTGCACTGTGCCTGGTGTCCATCTGAAACTGAATGATGTGACCCTGTCCTGCATTCCTGTACAGAAGACACTGTGTGAGACAGGTTTTATATGGTACATTGAAACTCTTCCCAATAGTCTTTCCCTTGGGGTAAGAGAAAGGCAGTATCAGGAATTGTCAACATTTTCTGCTAAGTGGGATCATTTCTATGGAGAGTATTGGGCTTGTCATTCCCAAGCTCAGGCTTTCCCAGACTTTGGGGGATAGCTGTGTGTAAAAATTCAGCTCTATCACCAGATAAAGCCAGGTAGTGTCTAGTGCTACCTTCAAAAGTATGGAAGCAGAGCGATAAAAGTCAATGAATGGATTCTCTCTGCATTCAAAGAACTTTGGATCAAGACCTGAAAGAGTTAAGTTGAAGCAGCCTTTAGTATCTAAGCAGTCTTGAGTTTGGGGGTGTTTGAAATTTTTGTGCCAGGGCACATTTGTGTTGTGATGTGTTAAATGCTTAATAAATACAACAAAATGGCACTTTTTCATTTATTTATGATACATAATATATAGTAGTTTTAAGTGGTTTGTTTTGTAAAAAACCAAGCAATTTCTGGTGCTTTCTTAGGTGCAAAACTGTATTTTAGAAAAATAAAAATAAAAAGCATGAAGGAATAGGAGTTCAAGATATAGTTTGCTACATTTTTAGGAAGAAGACAGTCAAATACTGAAAAGTTTTAAATATTTTAATCAAGATTAGGGAAGGGCATGGCGATTAAGGAAAAATAACTGGTGAAAATGTATTTAGTTTACTTATGCAAAGTATAAAATGAAATAGCGGTTTATGGGTGTAAAAGTAATGGGGCTTCTTTGCAATTAAATTCCTCTGCTCATGTTTTGAGATATGTGGCACTGTGGAAGAAGAAGGTTCCAGACAGTTTGATACTGAGAAGAGGGGATGCTGTGAAGTACCTTGTGTAAGAGGCTCTGGCTGCCTAGTGCCGATGTTCTGGCGGGGCTGGGGTAGCTCCTGCAGCTCCTGGGTGCTGCAGTCAGCAGTAGTTCCTCTGGAGGTGGCACATCCTCATCTGAGTCAGTGCTCATGTCTCAATAGGACCTAGGGAACACTGCTGATGCAGGTAATGTTTTGCAGAAAAGGTATTAAATACCTTCCAACAGCACACCGCAACACCTCACAATTACTGGTCTTAAGTGTTCTTAATCATTTCTCTGGCAGTAGCAACTTCCAAGTTGCCCTAATCCTGGTTCCACCTGGGATCTTTCTTGTTTACCTAATTCCCTCTGAACATGCAGGTTGGATGTGGCATTTTCCTCACTTTCCTGTTCTAATCTGTTGGGTCATGTTGCTGCACACCATGACACATATATTGCTATCCACTGCAAAGAGGCTGTGTTTCATGAGTTGAATCTTAATTAGATTTTGCCAAAATGGTTTTTTCAGTCTTGGAAAGCGAAGTGCTAAATTATTACTATAATAATATTTACTATTTAATTACATTTCTGTACTGTCTGTAATGTTTTGGTTGCTCACCTTCTTGGGAATAAAATTCCTCTAGCTTTTAATATGATTTTAGATGCTTGGTAGGTTACTAGTTGTAGATGCAAATCCCAGTGTTTTCCGCCTTGTTGCACATTGATCCATCCCACCCTGTAAGTGTTTATTAGGCTGCAGAATACCCTACAGAATTAGAGAACGCCCCTATATTCAATGAAAGGCTGAAATGTAGGCACAAATAATGTGATTTGTTGGAATTTGTCCAGCAATTCAGTAACAGAGGTGGAAGCAGAGCCCAGGCATTACAGCCTGGCTCTTCTGGCACACGTGGACAGAGAGGGCTGGAGAGTACCAGACCTTCACAGATGTTTTCAGCCTGACATCCATGAGTGACTTCTAAGAGATTCACCACAGGTAACTAAAAAGAGCCAGTGTGGGCAGATAAATGCAACAGGGAATGCATGCCTGTCCTAACAATGATGAATGCTCACAAGGCTGGAATTACTGGGAATAAATGAGTTGTTAATTTAGCTACTTTGGGTACTGGTGGCAGTATATTCATCATTGCATGGCACTTAATACAAAAAAATAACTGTGGCACACCTATGCAGGCCTTCTTCACTAGCAGGGCTAACCCTAGAGCATGAAGCACATGGCAAATACTACGCAAGATTGTCACTGTGCCATCCTGTGGCTTTTGATAAAACAAGTTTGGAAAGCTGATTCTACAGATGAAGGAAAAACATACTTTCATGTGTTTTTGATAAAAACCACAGCATGATATCTGGGTGGAAGTTAGTCACATCCTCACCTGATAAGGAAGTTTTCTTCAGTAAATGAGTTGTGAAAGCCTGCTTGCAATTAGATGGAACAACTCCAGGTTCTACAACTACTTTTTCTGGGCACTGATTTGTTGTTACCAGAGTTGATCAACGCCTCTCTGAGCACAGCAGCCAGGTAGGGATCAGATCCAAAGCACATGCTGAGGGCTTTTAGCTCTGGATAGCATCAAGAGGATTGGACTAAGATACTTTGGGAAAGGGCTTGCTATCCAGATAGGAGAGGTCATAAAAGCTATATGGAGGGAAAAAAGCCAGAGGATTGAGCTGGCTTGCAAGTGAGTTTCCAAGGTCAGAACATTTTATTTAAAAAGTGATTACAAAACTTGTTACAAATGCTGAGGGACCTAGAAAGGGATTAAGTGATATTGTTAGTTGTATGAACCCTCTTAGGACAGCAAATCTACCCATAAGCTAATAAGGCTTGTGTGACCATAATATCTGAACAGAGTGCAGAGTGACTCTTCCCCTGCAAACAATGATAGGAAAAATGTTGCTTGGCTTTGAGGAGAGGCCCATTGTGTTCACTCAGATGCAGAGCCATCTTGTTTAGATTCTCGAAGGAAGAAGTCATAGGCTGTGAGGCTGACTGGGAGTCTGGGCAAAAACAGCGGGGGAGGAGGCTTAGGATGCAGACAGGGGCAAAACATCATTAATGGTGAAAGCAATAGAAGGAAGGTGGCAAGGGAGGAAAGAGAGCTAAAAATAGTTATATTTTCAGGAATATATTTGTGTATGTGTGTGCATATCACGTGCATGCATGTGGTGCACTTGAACTCAAAAGTAGCATATTTCTCCTGTAATTACTCAAAGGTAGGTATCTAAACTTCCTTAGTTTCAAAAATCACAGCTATACCTATATATCTTGTGTCCTTACGTGCATGATTAAATTTGTCTTTTCTTTCCTGTGTACATGGTTTTCCTTGGTCATAGGACATGACATCACCATCATTTTTCCTAAGTCTTCCTTTTAAAGTTGCTCATCATTTTCCAAAATGCTACTTTTTCTTTTTAGTTTTTCCAAATTCATCTTGGCTAAAGAGAGGCTATTTTAAAAACTTGCGAAGCACACCACAGGACAATATGTGTATTTTGATCTCTATGTACATATTTTCATCAATCTACATGTTTATATTTCTTTCTTTATGAGGATGGAGAACAGAATGGAGACAAATAAATAAAAAGAAACGTGACATTGCTAATATAAATGACCAGGCCATTACTTCAGTGTCAGAATGCAATTAGATCTGACCTGGGACTGGAATTCACTTCTCAGCAGGCCTGCTTAATGATTAGTTTTATTGTTTCTTCATAACCCCTACTGGGGGGTTCATTTTTACTGGTAATGGAAAAAGACTGTTGCCCCTGGATAAAAAGCTGAGCATGAAAGACAAAGGGCTGATTGAGGACTGCTAGGCTTTTCAGCCTGCATACCACCTCTTCTTTTGCTGTCCTGGCTGACAGCAGGAAAAACAGTGAAAGAGGTCAAATCTCAAAGGGCCTTCAGGGTAAGGAGCATCATGCTATACTCAGAATTAGCTGGAGAGGCTTTTAGAGCTTAAAGCAGTTCTGATCACTGTTGTAAGATGAACTGGATGAGAATCAGCAAGATAATGTGCCAGACATTGCTGGTGTGATTGGTTTTGAGTCTGAGACATGGTTAGCAATGTAACTGCAGTTCGCAAACACCTGCTCACACTCCCAATCCCAGCATGCAGGTACAAGTACACTTCGAGCAACAGCTAGAAATTTCCCAACAGCTGCAGCAGGTAAAGACTAGTTTAAATCCTTGGCAAAGGTTGTGTGCTGGCTGCTACCTGTTCGGAAGTGTTTTCAAAGGGGTTTATTATAAGCCCTGGCATAAGTAAGTAGAATACAGATAGTTCCTGTTTGTTTGCTTTAGTTCACTGGGTACATGAAACATGTAGTGTGACTCACCAAGTTGAAGGATGAGTCTGAGGTAGAATTACAGATGTGGTGCTATCTGATATTATGAGATGTAACAGGTGTCTGTGAAGGCAATTTCCCCATCTGGGAACAGCGCTTTGGGGAATTCACGCTGCTGGTGGAGGAAAGGCTGGTTGGTTTACAGTGATGATGATAGGTGAGCTACCAAAGAATTGGAATTGGCGGTTTCTTCATAATCATCTCTAGGCTGAAGTGTGTATTGAGACCACAGTAACTAAATGTCTGAGTTTGCAAAAACTTGACTGGAAGCTTCAGGAAAACAAATATGAAGCTCAGAGTCTTGCCAAGAGCAATGACACTGCTCCCTCCTCACACCCATTCAGCTGGATAGAAATAAAAATAAAATAAAGCTTTTCAAATATCTTGATACTGTACATACAAGTACATTACCTATCCACTGGTGCAACTTTGTGATCATTCAAGGACTTCAGCAGAGCTACACGGATCAAATTAAGTGTGGAACTAGCCTTCAATGTTTAATACTGTAAGAAATCACTTAATAATGAATATACATTTTTTAAATAACAGATCTGCAACACAGCAAGTCAAGAGGGAGTTAAAATGACACAGTATGCAAGTGAAGAAAATGTGGCCAGCTGTGAACCTCAGACTTGCTCTCTCAAGTGAACTGTAAGTAACAATGGTCTTTAAATTTGACTGAATTCTGACTTGGAAGTGTAGGACCTGAAATCCGAACAAGCCAAGGACATGCAGTATGTGTGATTCACCCAAGGCCTGGGTCCTCAGAAAAACATACTCTCACGATCTGTTCCAAGTGGGTAATTATGCCCTAAATATTCCTGATTTGTATAGATAGTTCTTTAGCTCTTATAGATCATTATCATGGTGCCAGTTAAGGCCCAAACATGGTGTCTCGAGGCGATGTGAAATTCACCTTTTCAGCCTGCTGGCAAGTTTCAGACAATCAGATTTGGGGTGATACAGCTGGGAGGGCTGGCAGGTGCTGGAGATCAGCATTGAGCCTTGTGGCAAATTCCCCACAGCCCTTCTGAGGTTTCTTCTGTGTCCTGCAGGCAAAACCACAGCCACTGTGGTGACTGCTCTGCACAAGGTGTTGGAGCAAATGAGTCCCCAGAAGGCAGGACAGAGTAGGGCATCCCTTTTTCTTTCTTCTGCCAGGGAATGGACTTCAGGGAGACCTCTGTGCTATTTCCTCTAGGTTATCTGCCCCAGAGCCTGGATGGGCACTCCTTGCTTTTAGTTTAGAGGTTTCCCAGGACTAACAGCAAATTTTGCAAGACTTAGAGACAAATGCTGTTGACACAGAGATTTGACAAGACATCTGTGCAGAGACATGACCAAAGAGGTTTCTCTTGATGTTTCCTGTCTTTTGCAAGGCTGACATATCAGGATTTTAGTAGTGCAAGCAGTTGTGAGCTGCCTGGCTGCAAAGCAGGTCAGGGTGGACTGGAAGGCTGTTTCCCTTGTCCAGTGCTTTGTGTGAATTTGCATCAGCAACGTCTTCAGTCTCTGTCTCCCCTGCATATGCACATGTAATGGTCTGAGGAAGTTCTCCATTGCTTTCCCTCTCCACCTGGGCTTTGCTGTGTGCAGGGGTCTTGGTGATCCATCCCCCTGATCCTGTCAAGCTCTGTAGGCTTCTTACAGGGAGAGAACATCCAAGCCTTTGGGAATGCATTAAAGTAAATACCTATAGGGCCCGTTTGTGTAACCCAGTACAGAGTCTTTGGGAAAGAACAACCCTTTTCCATGAAGGTATTAAGGCACCTGAAGCCTACGGAAGCAGGTGTTTTCTACTCTCTCTCATGTGAGCTGCCTGACATCGTTAAGCTGGAGTGGGAGTCTGGAAGGTATTTGATCCACAGTTTTCTTTGGCTCACATTTTCCCTTCATGCTCCCTGGGTTCCCCTCTGCTAAAGGGTTGGCAAATAGTGGCATGAGTCATGTAGGGCTGTAGGCATAGTGCATATGGGCAGGGTATAGGGCAAAGCAGTGGAAAGGGGTTATGAGGGATGCCACCAGATTTTGTGGGACTGATGCCATGCCTAAGTGTGCTGTAGGTGATTGTGCAATGGTGTTCTCCACCACAGGGCATGTTTTATATAGCTGAGGGAGCTAAGGACAGTCTCCAAAAATATTTATACTTTTAACTCAAATAGTATTTGGTGTATGTATAGGTAGGACAGTGCTAAGTATGTTTTTTGGGCCAACCTCACATGAGAAAAAAAATCTGTGGAATAAGTGGAGGTTAAGCTGTAGTCTTCAGCATCTTGAATGGCTAAAGTCTCATTCTTTTTCTATATGCAACAGTTCATTTCCTGGGGATGAAGAGAGGTAGTAGCAGAAGGAGATCTGTGAATGCCACTAGAGTGGAAGGAAATAGCTGTTGTTTTGCAGATCTCTAGGCTGGTGAATGCAGTTAGTCCTAGCCTTACACAAAAGGATGGAGACAGTGTGTATGAGTGGTGTCTGTCTTCTCATTTGGCTGAATTACACACTAAAGTAATTTATAACAAAGGGGAAAAAGTATGTCGTTAGTAATTGTTATGTTAAAGAGCAAACCTAGAGTGCTGATTTAGCATCCATTTCCTCTTATAAAAGAGAGAAGAAAATGACAGCAGAGGATGGGGAGGCTTGGGGGCAGTGGAGGCAATAGGAACATTTCAGAATAATTTCAGCCATATTTCTGCTAGGTTTGGTGGCTGCATTCTCTTATCTCCTCTTTTCTTATTTGGAGTGGCAGGCCCAGCATGCCCAACAGGGATTCCACATTAATTCACCATGGAACATGGTGTCAAGCTCAGGGATGGAGAACAGTTGAGGTCTCTGTGGAGTATTTGCTGGAAAGTGTGATGGGAGCAGAAGTAGAACTATAGAGGACTTTAGGAAATATTCAAATACAACATTAAAGTTGATGACATTAATTTCCTAAACTCAGTTAAATTAGTTGCTGCTCGGTCACCTAATCTTGCATTTTATTGTTATTTATGGCTTGTCTCTAGTTCTCTTCCTCTGGTTCGTGCACAGGCTGCACTGTCAGAATTGTTGAGCCTGGTTTGATGAAAATGCAGCCCTGAAGATCACATGAAGGTAACTCTGCCTGAGAGGGAACTTCCTCTGTGGCGCTGATGACATTTCTGAGTTTATGGGCATACATGCTGCTTTTATGAGACCCTGCAAGAACCAGATGGGGTTGCTGGTGATTCAGAATGTCAGTGTCATGCTGGCCTGCCATGCAAATCTCTTGTTGACGTACACGAGGACTGTCATACTCATAAAACAGATGATGCCAATAGCATGCCATTCCAGTGCCTTTTCATCAGAAAAGGAGTCAGTAAGAAAACAAGGCAGATGTGAAGGGGTGCTTACTGATCCAGAACAGTTTGTTTGTAACTGGTGCATTGTTAAGTAACACTGTGTCTGATGAGCTCAGCAATCTTTTCACCAGATGGGAAACCATCAGTCTAAGTGCACTAGACTGTACACCAAAAAGTGGTGATTCATAGGGATGAGTCAAAAACCCTCACAGTGAATAGCCAGATGTCTAGAGTGAGCCAGGAGGAAGCACTGAGCTTTAGCCAGGATGTGCCTGAAGTCATAGCCACCGCCAAGCCTCAGCAGGGTTTGTGGGAAGATTCCTCTATCTAGCCATGATCCAGAGCCCAGCATCCTCTTTGAAGTGTGCAAAAGCAAGCGAGTAACTTCTCTTCCACAGCGTAACCAGAGGGAAGGCTTGCAAGTCAGAGTGCTTGTCTGAATGGGGTAGACATGGGCTCCGTCTTCTCCTTAGTCTCTGTGGAGGAGGATGGAGGAATCAAATCCTTGTCTTAGGCTCTCCCCCTAAAAAAGCATCCTTCTACCCTGTGCAAGATGGGATGACCTGGACTAGTTTCTTGTTTGTGCCACTGTTTGGTGCACTTGTTTGCTACTTGCAAGGACCATGAGAGTCATCAAACCAAAGTGAGGAAAAAGCAGTGTGAGTCTGTTGCTTAGTGCTTAGGGTGCTCTGTTGGGAGGGAGAAATCCTGCTTCCAGGCCCAAGTCTGTGTATTAACCTAGTGTTGAATGAGAAGCACAAAGGTATCAATGACACAAATTCATCTTCCTGCTTCATTTAAACGCAGTGTCTGCAACTGACTTTTTGTGGAGTCCTCAGTTTATCAGTGTGTGCTGAGCTTGTTCTGAAAGCACTGGTTGAATTTCTTTCCTTGAAGGAGGCAAACTAGAAGCCATGTTTCTAAATCATGTCTGTATTCAGGAATAAATTGTTTATCAATGCAGATTCTGGCAATCTTGCACCTTTGTAGAAGGAATCTCCTGCACTGGTGTACACATCAAGTAAGGGTTCCAGTGACATTAACCATCCTTAAGTTTAGGCCCTTTTTGTTTTCCCCCAAACTTTTGCATTTAGGTGTCTTATATCCACCTGCCTCTGACTGCAAGATTCTGTGTGTTCTAAGGCATGGTTATACTGTCTTTTGCATAAATTGCAATTTAGGAGTTCTTTGACTTAGGGGAGTACTTTCTATATCTTCTTACGAATTTTTGATTTCTTTGCTGTTTCTGTTTGACTGAAAGAATCAAACTGAAAGAAGAAACCCTCATCCAAAGTACAGTGTATTTATCTCCTAAAAAAATAAATTCTATGGAAATGAGGCTGTGAAGTGTGTGGATGTTTGAGTTAGCTACAACGCCAGAAATACTACAGAAACAGCTTTCTCAGTTGTTACCTGAACGTCTAACATCAGATAAAATTTGCCATCAACTGTTTGTAATCCCATATTTTAAATTTTAAGGGAGATCTGCTGTCAGTTTTGGGCTGTACAGTTAGGCCTATATTTTCTCAAAAAAAAAAGAAAATTGTTTTTTCTCAAAAAAAGTCAAAAGAGATTCCTGTCCTTACTTAAAATATGGATATAACCCTGTAAAAAAAGATCTTTAACTTTTTCCTGATCCTGATAAGAACTTTTGTGTTCTTATTCCTTTCATATGCTTAGTTAAAATGATAATATTAAAAAAATCCCCAAAACCAAAACACCCACAAGATTAAATGATGCATACACAGAAATGTGAAAAGAATGTTCTAAATTACTATTATTTTCCAAAAATCATGTAATTCATTGACTGACTCATGTTTTATAGCAGCTTAGGCACTGCAAGCTGATGGCTGTCAGGTGTCAGTAAGCTGGCAGCTTAAAAGTTGCCTCTTTAAGTAGTGCCAAACAAATGAATTGCTCACTGTGTGTGAGGGTGGATTCTGACGCAGTGTTTGCTGAGACACTGTTGGTTGAGGCTCTTATGATACTGCTGGTGTCTGGCTCTGCCGTCAGTGGTACATTTTTCCCTGCCATGGGCTGGAAAAAGTGGTTAGAGGTAAGACTAAGAGGGGGTTCCAGAGAGTCAGTGAGTCTGAGGCCTTATCTAAACAAAAATGGTACCAATTTAACTGAACCTATTTAGACACAGAGGTTGCTGAACTAATGCCACCCCCCTTTTTTTTTTTCTAGAATGAAGTCTGGGGAGAAGCATTATTCATGCCAGTACAATTTATACTGTTTCTAGTGGCTATATTTCCCCCTTTGTACTGTCAACAGCACTTGTTTTGTAACTCTTCTGTGCATATTCCTGGATGGTAAACCAGAAACTGAGTCCCTGCAGCTTCTGCTTTTTCATTTCTTCCTTCATAAGCTATTTCCTAACCCTTTTAGTGATAGTCTGAGTATTTAGCACAAGTCCGTTAGTATATTCTCTTGTAAGTGTATTCTCCTATCACCTTGTTGAGTGAGATGCTTCAAATAGTTTAATTTTTTTATGCAATGTAGTGTGTTAAGTGGAGAAAGGGAGAGGGTTTGTAGCTGTAGAAGGGTTCTACCAAAATTTGGTACATCAAATGGCAAAATAGATGTTTTCATGCAGAATTTTCCCTCATGTCTAGATATTTGCTCATGACTGGCAGTAGGAAAAAGCATGTATTGCAGACAGTTTGTGTCAATGTATTCTACATAAATCAAGAGAGGGACCTAAGCAGAAAAACATATCATAAGTTAATTTTCTTTGTTGCCAGAAGCATTCCTGGCACCTTCAGAAAGATTTGGTGATAACTGCTGGTACAGATGAGCCCAAGAAACATCCCTTGTGAGCAGCCTTGCATGTTGAACCACATGACTTCCAGGTCTCAGAGAAGGTGTGGTTTCAAAATGGAGAAATCACAGCAGCAAGCTAACAGAATGAGTTTTTTCCTCTTTGTAATAATAATGTCAGAGCTGTTACTGCGTTTGGCCTCAGAAACAGATTGGAAGTGTTTCTCAGAAGGGAAGTGCTTCCAACTCCATGTCTCTTTCAAGCGCTCCATTCCCATGTACTTGCTGGAAACCATTCAGGAAACCACATTCCCTTTCCCATCCCTGTTCAGCAATGCAACCCTTCCCAGCCACTGCGGCTCACAGACAGCCTCATCTTCCAGGCCTGGGAAAGGAATGTGACAGCGAGGGGGCAAAAGTGCTGGCACTTCCAGTCCCATCCTATGCTGCCTTTCAGAAGAAACATCTCCTTTGCCCTCCCTACCTTATGAAAGGGTTTTCTACAACCATAAGCATGTTTAGAAAGATCTGCAGTCTCTAATTTTCCAGTGTGTGGTGGGGGAAGAATGTAATTTTAGCTGGAAACAGTCACATGGCCTGATCCTCAGCGTGTGCGAATCTGCCCGATGCTCCTCAGGTCACACTGTGCCGTGCTCATTTACCCTGACACAGTGTCTGCTTCCCAAAGTTGCCCCGATAGCCCTAAATGATAGCTGATGTCTGAGAGTGCCACATGTGAATGAAGCACCACTGCTGTGCAGAGGAAATGCCCTGAAACCTTGTGCTGGTGCCATTTTCCAGACAACCAACAATTCAAAAAGACAGTAGGTGAAGAAATGCTGTTTATATTACAAGTTTCAATAAATAAGATAAAGGGGGCAGGAACAAGAGAAGGGATCAAAGAACTGTTAATGACTGAGAGGACAGAATCATATTAGAGACACAAATGTAAACTTGTTTTGCTATTGCGAAAAGCCCAGGAGATGCACATTTCATTCTGCAGAGAAATATTCTGATCAGTACTTTTTTTCTGCCATAGGAGCAGGGAATTGAGGTTGGTTCCCAGCCAGCATTTTTCATCCTCTCTTTAAACTAAACAATCAATGAAAAGAGAAGGCAGGATAGTTTGGCCAGCTCTGTTAGTTTTAACAGAATGGGTTATTGGGCAATGCCATCGTGGCACAGAACAATCTGTCCTAGCTTCTGTGCCACAGGAGCAGTTAAAACTTCCAAGATGAACTTCCAGCCATTGCTGTTAGGATGATTGTACTGTTTTCTTTTTCTTTAGTTCTATGCTGTTTCTTTTACTTGTCATTTTTACTGTTTGCATTGTGTGGTGCATGGGTGGTAATGATTAGACACTGATTCTCAGCACAACAGTTTCTCTTGAAGCAGACGTTTGTTCACTGTGAGACAATTGCTCTCCAAAACTGAAGGAAAAAAATATGGGAGGGAAGCCTTACAGCTACTGAAGTCAAAGAAAAGTCTCTTATTGACCTAAGTGGGCAAGAAGACTGGGAGACAGTTTGCTATTCTTTCCATGTTTTGAAAGATTTAAGAAGCTGAGGCTTGGAAAAATTAGGATAAATAGGTGACCTTTGGAAACTATTTGGAAGCTGCAGGTGCACAGTAGCTCTAAAATTTACAATGCTTACTTAGGCATCAGAAATGGCTTCAGGGGACACGGTTTCAGAGAAGGAGCTTACTTTTTATTTTGATTTTTTAATCTAAGTAGTTTAGACTGTGGATATTATGGTTAACTGGGCAAGGGCTGGGAGACTGAATTTTATTCCAGCTCCTGATGCTCCTTTAATGTGTCCCCTTGCAGTAGCTGTTAACCCTGTTGCACTTAGGAATCATCAGTAAACTGGGAATAACAGTGTTGCCTACTTAAGTTTTGAAGCCTGATTAAACAATGTTTGTAAGAAACTATGCGAGGACAAAGTCATTCTGGGGCTAATCAGTTGCAGAGATGGAGCTGACACACAGGACTGTCAATAATTTGACACCATATACATTTCCTTTACAGAAGTGGTTCCCAAACTTCACTGGCCCATGGGAAGCCCAGTGAGAAAGTAATGTGCTGCATATAACATATGCTTTACTCTTTTCCAGTGGTCTCCATTTTAACTCTTTAATTTCCAGCAGCCACCAGGAATAGAGAGGATTTTAGCAGCAGAATGGAAGACTGCTACTTCATAGGGACTTTAGAAGTATAAATGTTATCCCACTTTATGTGAATTCATGAAGTCATTAAGTAGAGGTTAGGAATTTTTTTTGGTGTGTGTTCTCCAGTGGGAATTAATTTTCCACCAGATATGCTTTAGGGAAAAATGAAGGACTTCTCTTTTTTTGTGCGTGTAAAACATAGTGCTCAAATATTTCATGACTTCCATGTTAAAAAAAAGTGTCATCACCTTCATTCCATTAACTAAACTTGTTTTCAGCATCAGCTGTGCAGTGTTTATCACCCTTTATTTTCATACATTACACAGCTGCAGAATGGCAAGTTTGTTTTTTTTAAAACCCAAAAAATAAAGCCAAACCC
Source organism: Pomatostomus ruficeps (assembly GCA_013400735.1). Lineage (NCBI taxonomy): Eukaryota > Metazoa > Chordata > Aves > Passeriformes > Timaliidae > Pomatostomus > Pomatostomus ruficeps. Next base: position 131,013 of record VYZT01020419.1, on the reverse strand, counting down.
AGTCCAGAAGTGAAGCTCCTGGTAGGTGTGAACAGTGTAGTGAGTAAAATGTCTTTAAGAAGAAAGTGTTTGCTGAAGGATTGGAATGTCAAAGTTACAAGTTTATTTACAAGATTTCAAATATTAAAATAGGAGGAAACTTTTGAAATGTACATAGTCTGAAGTGTCAGTAAAACTTATTTCCCATTAACAGTCATGAATCTGATTATGTTTATATTAAATCAACAAAGTCAGGAGACTTAAAGTGAATTGAAGAGCAGGAATTTTCTGCCCCTGGATCATGGTGTGGCCCATCTGAAAGGTTGATGAACTGTAAGATATGAAGCCTATAATATTTTTGCTGCTCTTCCATTCACATATGGCAACATATTAAAGATTTACCATGTCCTTCAATTTAAATCACTTGAAATTAGCAATCATCTCAGATAGTCTTGGCCATAACTGCCCTCTTCCTTCTCACAAAACCATCACAATAATAATATGCAGCAGTTAGCTTGGTGAAGTGATCTGAAACCTCATGGAAAAAATGTGCTGCACAGGTAGTCACAAGTAAGTGAGCAGAACCATCAGCCACCACCCTTCTCCCAGTACATGGGCACTCCCACCAGGGACATGGCCAGCTGGCCAGAGGGAGGGGACCCCTACCTGGGACTGGCATGTGCTTGGGCAATTTCTCAACTCTGAGTGTTTTTTCAGCCTGTCTACTGACATTCTGGATGCTGGGGAAAAAACCATTCAGCAAGACAGTGAAAAGCTGGTGTATTATTCCTGTCCTATCACACAGGATGCAGAGGATGCAGAACCTCCTAGGATGGGAGGTGAATAAGAAATCATGTGCAGCAGAGGCCCCAGTGAGAGGAAATTATCAAGCAGTATTTGCCATGAAAACAGAACGATATTCATCATTTTAAATGGTTACAATATCCTTGTTGGAATGAGCCGCTAAGTTGGTACATCTGACCCAGGAGTAAAGTGATATGCCACCCATACAGTGGTGAGACATGTTACAAGTCATGTGTTCTGTTAAAGAGCCTGATATCACCTGTTTCAAACTGAGGAGAAGTGAAATCCTGTGAAAAACAGGATTGGCAGACATCTGGTGTTAAAGTAAGACCCCTGCTTTGTACTCCTTTTACATCAACCCATTAGTTGATTCAACCACTTCAGCAGAAGCAGTGCTTAAATCACATTTAATTAGGACTCGCAAACTTGATTCCTGACCCAGTGCACAGAATCTGCATTGCTTTATGTTTATTTTTAAATTAAATTGGATAATAATTTTTCTTCATGGTATCCTTCCTTATTCTCTGACTCTTCCCTTTATAGTCTGCATTTAAGCAAAGACGTTCCTATTTTAGATCAGTAGTGGCACATGGATATAAAGTCAAACAAGCCCAGCATTCCTCTACTTTATAGGTGAGCCTCCAGATGTCTCCATCTCCCATTCTCGTTAAACAAAACCCCTGAAATTTGTGCTGTGTTGCTGCCTTCTAATATGAGGAAGTGGTGCAGTGGATGACGCATGGACTTGCCTCCAGGGGAGCTGGGTAGTATTCCCAGCTCTGCCATTTTCTGGCTAATATCCTGCAACTCACTTAACGTTTCTGTGTCTCAGTTTCTCCAACTGTGACAATGCAGCTGATGGGCCAGCATTTCTCACTGAAATCAATAATAGATCCTTACTGAGTTCGGTGGCACTCCAGTGCTCTGAGATTTGTGAGGGGAAAAAAAACCCCCAATTGTTGCTTTTAATAAATTCTTCTTGGTTGTCTTTCATTAGTTTTACCTCACATGAGCATGATTCAGATGTATTTTTAGCCCTCTCCTTTACCAGTATGAAACATAACCTCTCATACAAAGGTTTATCAAGAGTTTTATAACCTCTAAGTTCTGCTCAATCCTTTTCTAATATTTTGCAAATATTTTTCCCTTAAATTTCTATGGTATAATGCAAACATAATTCCTTAGTCTCATGTAATAGAATACAAATGGAAGGGGCAAGACAGTATTATTCCAAAATATTCAACTTATGAAATAATAAGTATTAGTTGACAGCCCCAGAGAGACATGACTGACCAGCTGCTCTGGGTGAAACAAATAAATAGAAAAATCCTTTATTAATGATGTATTCTGCAGTAGATTCTATCTGGGGAATTCTGTAGAAATGGACTCTTTCTCATCTCTATAAATGAACTAAGGAGAAGACTGAGTTCCTGGAGGTTTGGTAGGCACATAAACTGCACAAATACATATGGAACAGTCACATTGAGGGAGGATTTCAGCTTTGGTAACCACTACATCTTGCATTTTCTTTGGCTTCCTTCAGTCAGCTCAAGACTGTGGGTGAGACTTTCCAAATATAGACAACCAAAATTCTGACCAAAAAATACACACATTCTCAGGAGCAGATTAAAGCAGGATTCATGGATCTGGGCCTTGGGCTTGGAGGGGGCCAGTATAACCACAATGTTTGAATTGAAGTATCCATCAGCTTGGGCTCTGGTGTTAGGGCTGTGGAGGTGGGAGGCAGAGCTACGGAGGCAGTTGAGTCATGGGAATTTTTACTGTAGTTTGGATAGATTTGGTTATTTTATTGCATTGTTCTAGCTTGCTTGAGGCATGCTGGTTGGCCTGACTCCATGTCTTCTTTAGTCTGACTCTGCCCCAGCAGTAGGTCACTTTGTCCCACAAATTGTATACTCACAGAGAGTGCACTTACTCTGTTTCTGATGTGAGATGGAAGACAGGCTAGCCATGCTAGCAGGAAGTTTTGTATACTAATATAAGCTTGTTGAATAGTTTAGGTTGTGACAATGGTGTTGAGACCCACTTCTTCAGCTCTTCTTTTTCTAGGCCAAATGAACCCAGCTTGCTCAGCTGTCCTCTCAAGTCACGTACTCCAGCCCTTGGTCCACCTTGGTGGCCCTCAGCTTTACTTACTCGAGTTTGTCAGTGTCCCAAAATTGGATGCAGTACTCCAGATGTGTCTCACAAGTGGTGAATAGAGGGGAATAACCACTTCCTTGACTTGCTGGTTATTTTCTTAATAAAACAGCCCAGTATGAGGTTGGCTTTTAATGCTGCGAAGACACACTGCTGATTCATTCTCAGTTATTCCTCCAGCAGGAGCCCTGGGTCCTTTTTTGCAAAGCTGTTTTCCAGTCAGTTAGTCTCTAGACTATCCCAGATGCAGGACTTAGTATTTGCCTTTGTTGACCATCATGAAGTCATGTATACCTTAAGGTACAGATGCTCATTTCACACACACAATGCATTATTGCAAATACAATTATCTGCTTGTAATGTATCCATCAGGTTTATAGGTTTATAGACACATTTTGCCATTCTTTTTTTGTTGACAGCCTCATGGTTTCCAGAAAGCAATAAACCAATAAAATTCCTAAACTTCATATATGTGCAGGGAGATTTCTCTTAGAACACTTCTATGATAAACCTCTCTGTTAGGTAGGCTTCTGTTTTGTTTGTCACTTGCTCTCCTTGACTTTTCCCACTCTTAGATAAAGGCAGTTAGGACCACATGAGGTATATTGGTATAATCAGTAACACAGACTTGTCTGGACCTCAGGTGATAAGTTGGTACTGTATCAGCAGACAGCACCTAAGAATGCTTTTCAAAGAAAAAAAGTTTCCTCTGTCTTTCAAAGGGAGCTTCCTTCTGTTGTCTTTATTGGAGGTCAGATTGCTGATTGGCCTCCTCCAGAGTTGAAGAAATTCCTCTGAAGACCCCTTAAATTGCATTTCAATTATACAGGAGGTTGCCCTTGCAGGACCATTTTATTTCCAAGCCACCCCAATGCTTCTCAGAGGTGATGTGGTTTTGGAATCCCCATCTCAGGTACAAAAGAAAACCCTGTTCTGTCAGCCTTCAACAGACATGTGCCTGAAAAGGCATCTCTAATTGATTTAGAGAGAATCAAGCACTCTCTGTAGATAATGTTAGCACAGTGTAAATCTCTCACAAATTAGGCATTCAGAGGAATGTGTTCATCAGCAAGGAGTTACAGGGCAACATCGATCTTTTATGGTCAGTAAATACAAAACACAAACAATTCAGAATAATTTGATGTCACAGACTTAAAACATTCAAATTTTTATTTCACAATTACAATGCAAAATAAATATTCTGGTTTTGAGATGTGCTGTTGGATGCTAAGAATTTCATAATCAGCTGATATAACAGTATAAGTAAGATCTGAGCTTAAAAGGCTTTTAAAAAAGGAAGCAGATCCTAGGATAGAATGAGATGGATTGAAAATACTCCAGGATGATTCAAATGCCAGACCCCAGTCTGGCTTTGGGCCATGTGTAAATTTTGTTTGGTCCTTCCCAGGTCCATAAGAGATGAAGTCCCTGGCATTCTTGTGGGAGACCTTGTATTTCAATACTATTTGTAATTCTTTTGGAGATCTGCAGTTTGTCCGCTATTTCCTGCAGAGAAAACTTTGGTAAAAATCGCCCAGAGAATCTCAGTAAAGAAGACTGCACTTTGGTAAAAGTCAAATGAGAAGTCTTGTTGCAGTGATTTAATAAAGGCAACAGGTTATATCTCTATTGATTCTGGCTTATTTCCTCTACATAAAAGAAGACTTTTTGCTGCCTTTGATAATAAAACATATACCAGACTTTTATTATTTTTGTTGGTAGAAGCCCTTTCAGTGTATAACTGTTAGTACAAGAATGAAAAGTTCTGGGTAAAAAAAGTGAGGGAAAGATATGAGTGGAAGTTAACTTTTCTGAAGTGTAATTAATATAGATGAAAACACAAAATATTTGTTTTTCAGTTTCCTATCACATTTTCCATCTGCTGTCTGCAAAGCTTTTAAACTTCCACTTCCTCTGTGTGGTTTTGCAATATTTCTATTCACAGGAAGTAAGATGAAGAGCTTTATGAAGGATCCATTACAAATAGACTGTATGTAGATGTTTGGACAGAATAGCCGGGCTCAAATCTGTTCTGGTATAAACTGAAGACCCTTCAATGGAATTATGAAATCCAGCTTGTTTGTGACCTGGTGCTTCATTCTGCGGCACTGGTTATTTTTTGTACAAATTACTGTTATTTTTTTTCTGGTGCTTTTCATCTGTGATCTCAAAGCACCTTATTTTAAGCAAGAATGAAGGTCTTTACAGTTTTTAGGCTTGGTAGCTGTAAATACAATCTGTGCCTAAGAAGTGCTTCAAAGGCCAGGAGCTGGTAGCAGACTTCACTGATTTGCTGAGCCAGGTCCCTTTATTTCCAGTTCAACATACTATCAATACACTGCTTTCCAGTGTAAATGAGTGTTTCATAAACAGACTGAAGAACAGCACAGCTCTCAACAGCTTGTGAAAACAATAATAAAGCAATCAATTATAGCTTTGTGTCTTGATTGCAAAAAAGATTGGTCGTAGGACCCATGAATGTGACAAGAATATAAGGGCACTGGTGGATTGCATTGTTCTGCTCAGATTTCCCTCGACAAGAACAGGAACCCAAGATGCCAGTGAGCAGTAGCCGATTACTCTCATAGTTTTGTAACAGCAGCACTGAGGTTATTACAATGTACATGCTACATAGCAAGGCTGTAAAAGCCTACATAGAGTCATTCTTTAATTTATTTTTTTTCTCCTATTCATTTTTCCTTTCATCACTGAAGGCAGCTAGAGCCTTCTAGTGTGAAATTCGAGAGGAGAGCCAAGATTCCTCTTCTCTAAACATTCCAAACAATTGATGAACTCAAAATCTGCTTCAGGATCAACATCCAAGTTTTGCAAATGGTATCTATCTTACTAATTAGCTGATCCAAAGCTCCAGATTTCAAACTACAAATATAAATATCCCATGACTTTAATTAATCTCCAGTCCAGCTACAGGATACCTATTCTGTTACTCATTTCTTCCAAGTTTCGCTTTTTATTCATATTACTTTTCAGAAAAGTGAATTAATTGCCATAAATGCAGAGTCATTGAAGTTATTTATTTTTTTTCCTGAAATCTTGAAACAATCCATTCACAAATCTTTCCTCCCTCTTGTGCCTTCTCCTGCCTCCCCTTTCCCAGCCCACAGGTATAACAAAACTGCCTTGCAAGATGAGCCTTAAAAGTCTATGAACATAAGCTTGTAAATCTGGCTCTCGAACAAGGTCTATTATTTTTAACTGCTTTTGTGTAAGACAGGAGGCTATGTAAAGAACAGGATGTTTTGAACATTGAACTCTTGTGCATTACCTAACACTGCTGCTACAGATTTGATGTAATTTCTCTGCAGGTGTCAAAGGCATCATAAAGAGCATGCCACTGAGACGTTAAACATGTAGTATGTATAAGCGCAGTGGAATTATTGATATTCTTTTTTTATCAACAGAAATGCCAAGTTTGCAGTTTGTGTTATATTCAATTGCAATTACAACACAGCCTATTCTTGCAGTCTGTTTAGATTTTATTGTATTTTTAAATACTGTAGACAGGATACTTAACAGACTTTTGTTAATCTCCATTTTTTCAGGAGATGCATGAGGTGAATCACTTCTGTCTTCCTGGGAACCTGGGGCTGCTGTGTTTTGCTTAAATAGGGAAGGATAATTGCATTTGTATCTACTCTGCATGATTGCTCTGCAGCCAGGTTCTCAGTTGCTCGTCTTGCCTCAGTCCCTCGGGGAAATTCAATGATACAGAAACTAATCCTTCCAAATAATGCAGGTGTCAGAGGTCTGTGTAAGAGGAAGGCTTGGCAGAATATCTTGTGGAAATTTATACAACATCTGCCCACACAAAGGCTGGACAGTATTGTCAGTTGTCAGGTGCTTTGGAATGCGTATAGAAGAAAACCCAAAGAAAATAGTAGATCCAAGATTCTAATGCATGAATAAAGGCAGTTATTGTTGGAAATACAAACCATGATTCATTTTTCAAGGAATTTTTTTTGACTCATTAGTACCTTCTGTTTTGCAAAGTGCACTTTGCACTAATTGAGCCATTAAAGAAAGAAGATATCATCATATTTTAGTAAGATTATCAGTTAATTTTGTCCTTTTTTAACTTTTGTCAGGGAAATTTGTCTTTCTGACCACCAAACCATGAGTCTCCACTTATGATACATATGTAAACAAGGGCTTGATTTTATATGGTAAAAGCTAAGTGGAAGAACAGTGTTATAGTGAGTTAGGAACATAATACTGAGAGGGACTTCTCTGAACAGGGAACACATTATTTGTTCTGCTGTTTCTATCTCTCTCACCCATTCAATTTCAACACCCTCTTCATGCTTCACTCATTTTGTGTCCTGGCTTCAAGATACATTCCTCCATGGTCACTTAGCATTCTCTGATATCATCTTACCATCATACACGATTCTTTACAGACAACTATTATCAGCTTTATGCTCACTTATTCACAAATTAGTGCCATTATTGTGGTGGATGAGCTAAGAACTGTGCTGCTTTTCGTGTCCTCCAAGTATCACATTTCCCCTGGGCCACTTATTCAACATGGGGTAGCAAAAAATCACATTCCTTGCTACATTCGGCCACTGTCTAATGAGACGCGTCTGCGTGGAAATTCTGGCTATTGAAAACACCTGTTCGATCACCCAGTCTATATTTCTGTCAGTGTGAGGGAAGACCCAGTGGTACATTTACCAGTGCTTTGGCCAGCCTATAAAGGGACAGTTTTTGAGGTAATTTTGATCCTAATCTAGCCATCCTGATTCGATACACTTTTTTAATGTCCATTTTGTCCTGCCATAAATGACTGTACAAGGCATAAAGCAATGATGAGACCTGTCTTTGAGGGTTGGTGGGAGCACAGGCTGGATGCTGGGATGTGCAGAAAACGTAGGAAGCAGTGTCCTCCTTCGGGTCCTCACAGAAGAGCTCAGAATGTGACACAGATACTTTGTACAAGGACTTGTCCTCAGCAGCAGATGCGTTCCTGCTTGCTTGCTTGCTGGGGTCTTGTTGAGCTTCTCTATTGCCCTACATCTGGGAATGATCTCAGCACCTCCAGTGTTTGAAAACCCAGTACCAAAGTTATGCATAAGAATGATCATGTTTAATTATTTATTCATACATGATTACATGTGTTCTTCATGGTCAGAATCAGAGCACCTTATACCTGACAGGAGGTAAAGGAAGAGAGAGAGCAGCATCCTGTCAATGGAGTGCTAAGAAAAATCAAGTCCCATAGAGAACTGTATGTTGTATTGCCAAGTCTTAAAATTTTATTTCAAGTCTAGCAATATTTGATATTTTTAAGCCCTCATTCCTTAAACAAGGGGTACTGCAAGAATTTGAACATTCCTTTTAAAAAAGAGACTGTAATAATCTTATGGTGTTTTGGGAGGGTTTGAAAACTCACAAATTATGAGACAAGAAAGGATGCTGCATATGCTCTTTGAAAATCTTATGACTTTTCTTTCCTGCAGCTTTGGGATTTTTCAGCTTTGATTCACAATTTTGGAAAATTTGGAACAGCTGACAATATTTCTGTCCTTTTAAGGTGCTGCCATTTAATGCAGATGGTATTCTGAGGATAGCTTCTCTGGCAAAGGAGAGTGTTTAAAATGCACAGCTCATCTTTTAGAGTGCTTTGCACAATGGGACTGTGAGCCTTCGCTGAGAATTTGAGGCACAACCACAGTAAAAATAATAAGTAACTGAGGCATCACATTCTATCCAGAGATGCTGTATAGAACTGCTGTTGAAGTGCACATTTGCAAATAAAAGCAGTCTAAATTTAACTATGACTCAATTACACTAAATCTGACCCATTTTTGTTCTGTGTTTCAATTTAACACTTATTTACATTCTTAGATTTGGCACTGTCGGAAGAGAAAGGAGGAGGAACAGGCATTTTCCTCCTCAGAATTGCTATTAAAAAATGGTGATTAGGAAAACACAGCTATAGTCAGCCTGAAGCTGGGTAGCTCATTTGAACCCACTATAAAAGAAAACATCATTTTCTCATCCTATTAAAACTGAGTTAGCAACGGCTGCGTAGGCGGCAGGAGATCAGAAATGAACGTCCAACTTGGAGCTCATACAGCTGGAGTTGGGTCCAAAGCAAACTGCCTGATTAGTGAAACAATTTGTTTTTTACAATGACAGCAAATAGGTAAATCTTGTGAGCATCAGGAAATCCTGGAGGATTTTGAATGGGAGCACTGACTGGTTTGCAAGATGCACTTTGATTAGAAGGCATCGTTGCCTCTAGTTTTCGTACTTATGTTGGAGGGACATAAACAAGAGGGATTCAGTTTGCTAGGGGCATTTATTTCTCTGTCTCTTCCTCTCTTTCTCTCTCTCGTTTTTACAATTTATGTGTAATGACTAATTGGCTGTGTTTTCCCAGCTATTTTATGTTTCACTTGCCCTGGTTACAAGTCGTACTAAAGCAGTATATCCACAGGGACCTATAGACAGCCAGCATTGCCAAATGATACGCAGCATTCCCCTTTCTCTCTAAGTGTAAAACATTTACAAGTAAATTTACAAATGCATTAAGAACATTTCCTCCATTGACTGTTAGTGTTTATTTCTTCCCCTTCTCTTCCCGGGTGCAGACACCTTCCAGCCCCTCAGCTTTCACACACTGCTCTCCCATTATTTGCCTCCTTCCCTCCCTGTCGCCCCTTTCCCTCCTCTGCCTCCTCCTCCTTTTCCAGTTCAGCGGCGCAAATTTCTGTTTGTGCCAGTGGGGCGGCCTGGCGAGACCGCAATTGCTCTACCCCACAGATTGACGAGCCCTCAGATGCCGATTTACTGTACATGGCAGCCACGCTGGAGCCGCGGCACATCTGGAGTGGAGTAAGCTTACTCAGAAACAGGGGCCAGCTCCAGCCGGAGCCAGCGGAGCCGAGCGCGGCGCTGAAAGGCAGCCCTCCTGCCTCCCCTTCCCTCCTCCCCGGGTACATTTCCTAATGTAAACAGAGGCCGGGGGGAAGGACACAGTAACTCTTTGCTGCGTGTTTGTCATTTCATGTTCTTTATCTGCTTGAGGTCAAACTGGAGCTCTGGAAAAACAGAAGCTTTGCTTTCATTCTAAATAGCTGAAAGCCAGCGCTGCTGAAGAAAAAAAAAAAAAAAAAAAAAAAAAAAAAAAAAAAAAAAAAAAAGAAAGAAAAAAAAAAGAAGAAGAAAGAGTTTGCTTTTGTGTTTATTTGTTCCACTTTATGGTAATTTGGGGAATAATTTCATTATCTGCAGCCAAATTGAAAACAAGCTGTTGTCTATGCTAATGATACCAGAGTACTATTTTATGTACAGTAGGCATGGAGCTCTTTAAGCGACGAGTGGACTGCATGTCTGCTTACAGCTGGACTACTTTAACTTCTTTTTTTATAGTTGCAAAATGAGACTTGCCTTTTATTATCTTGAAACAAAAAAGATTAGCCATGGCTGCTTTGTTTTACAAAATGGTGAATACCTTCCACGGCCCAGTGCCAACCTGCTGTCCCACAAATGCATTCTGCAAAGAATATTGCTACACAGAAAAAGTGTGCTTGTTCTGGGGCAGATACGCTGATTTTATAGTCCAGTTCACTGGACTGCCGAAGTTTAATATCTACATGTAAAGAAGTGGGAGAGATTTTTGAGGCATTTACTGTCTGTCAGCAATCTGGAAGAGAACTCTGTGATTCTTTACAAGTTTTATATAATTTTTATTTCTTCTTTCTAACAGCAAAATGATAAAGTTTATAGGTTAGTCATTCAAACAACAAAATCATAAACAGAATCACGGAATCAACTAGGTTGGAAAAGATCTTTGCGATCATTGAGTCCAACCTATGACAATGCAAACATGCACTTTAAAATGTCTTTTCCCTCTCAGTATTTCTTGCAACTCAATGGATTTTGTAGTGAATAAAGGAGAGAAAACAAACCTCAGAAAACATTGCTGTTAACATAGTGATGTTGATGTTGATTTAGCTGTCTTTATAGTAAAAGTCTGATTCAGATGAGAGCAGTGGTTTATCTGGTATGGAGACTAGTGAAAAATCTCACTCAGTAAATGTATGAACAAACCACTGTAGGTCAGACCCTAAACCATTTTCTTCTATAAGAGTAGAAAAATCTTTGATCACCACATGGTTTTCCAGGGATGTTGGTTCGTTGTCGCCTCTCAGTTCACAGGCCAGGCTCGGTATTTTGGCCTTCTGGTGGATGGAATTCCAGATAAGTAGGTTGCTGCCTTGACTCTCAGTGAAGGCAAACCTCTCTATCACATAGGAAAACCTGGGCTGGGCAGCAAATGTGGCTGGACAGCAGTTCTGGTACCATGATAGTGAAAAGTTTCAGCAGTGCACTCCCCACTCCCCCATAGGGCTCTTCCAATTGCTGTTGTATGTTCTGGGTAGATATACCACAACACTCATTAAAAAATATAGCAATATAAGTTTCATATTTCTGTAGTATTGTTTGAGTTGATTCTAGTAATTTCTTCACAATTGTGTTTTCTCTTACTTTCATGGTGTTTCAGATCCCAGTAGAAAAGGGCCAAAATTCCTCATGAAACATTTTTTCCAAGTCTCAGCCTTCTCACCAGGGGAAGCAGTGAGCATTACCTCCTTATGGCTGCTTAGAAACCACTCAAGGTGAAACTCAGTGAGGAGAGAACTCCGCATGGGAAAGTTGTTGGTCAGCAGGGAAAGACTAAATTGCACATCTCCAAGGTCTGTAATGACCTTTCTGTGCCTGAAGTCAGAAGTGGCATCCTGGGTCCAGGGAGAAGTGCAGGGATGGTACACCATTTTGCATGATCTAGGTGGCTAGTGAGATTGATAAAATGATTTCTTTGCAGTGAAATGATTTATTTGGAAAAAACTCCACATGTCTACACAGAAAGACTGATGGAACCAGTCTCGAAAGCAAAGCTGTTTGGCAAACTTCAGAGAGATCTTGGCAGTTGACTGAAATCTCAAGTTTTTCAGGGACAGCTGGATTTTGGCTGAGATCTTCTGGATGCCTACAGGGTTCTAGCTGGCAGACCATTGCTTAATGTTTTGACTGCCAGGGTAGAGGATTGATGGCCTATCATTTCAGGATAGCCCACCAAGTAGTCTACCTTTGAACTAAAGACCTCAGGCCTTCCAGGTTTCAAAACCGGGACAACACTTGTTTTGAAACTTTTTTGATGTGTTTTGGTATTTGTTGGAAATATTTTTATGACTTACCAAATCCTGACCCCAAAAAGTATTCCATAGGAGTTTTTTGAACAGCTCTATTCTAGTCTAAGTTTAATGACACTGAGGGGAAGAAAAAAGTTTCTCCATAAAGGAGAAATAAAACAGAGCCCAGTGAATGAGTCTGAAGCAGGGCTTCTCCGGCCCCTACTTACTGGGCAACCCTGCCTGTAATCCCACTGGTGTCCTTGGACATCCAGTAGATTAGTTTAGGCTCAGTTACACAGTTCTAGTATTAATTTTAAACATGATATCCTGATAGGAGTTGCCTCAGTGTGGTTTATTTTTTGCCCTTTCAATTTAGTGCACATTTGAAGTTGATTCCACTCCTTGTTTTGCACTAATGCCAAAAGTGTCCATGAAGTCTGAAATGAAATAATCTTGGTAGATGACTACGCATCCTACTGATTATGCTATTGTTATTATATTAATAGCATGTTCTCCAACTTAAGCAATGTGCAGGTGCAAAACTCTTATTCAGCACTACATAACTCTTTCATCTGTCGTTTCTTGCCAGTAGATTTCCTGCCCATATGAACGTTTCTTGTGAAATTTCTGGAGAATAGCTGTTGGAGTTTTGCCAGTTGTAAGAAAACAAATACACAAACAACCCCTTTCCAAAACTTGACAAACTCCCCCTTCCCCAGTCATCTCTTTTTGAAACCACTAGTTCATGATAGATGTTCTGCATCTGACAAAAAATACCAGTTGTGAAAAAATAAGTAGTGTGGATTAATGCACCAAAGGCAAAAGTAAAAACTTTCCTAGTGGTGCCAATAATGTCACCTCAGTGTGCCTCTGTATTGGTACGCCCTTTTGACTCACGGGGGTACCTCCCTTTAAATATCTGCACATGCCTGTCCTGACTCAGTCATTCACTCTGTAACACTTCTTTTGAATCCTACCCTGATACATTAGGTTTAAAAGACAATTGGCCTTGGCAAATGATAATCCGTTTTTAGAGAAACCTTAACTTTGTGGGTTTTTTTAGGTAAGCAAGACTTTTGGATCTACACAGATGCTCAAACAGCAGTGAAACCTGTGGAGTAGCATTCAGAAACTATGTATTTTCCAGGAGGATTCATGTTTTGTGACCATCATTCAGAACTGAAGACAGAAGAGCATTTTGAGAATAGGAGGGGATTTAAGGGTTTGAAAAGTGTATCAGTAGGTGTTAGTCTGCAAAAACATATGTATGTGGGAAAAGGGCAGTTAAACTAACCCAGCTATTAGTACTGTACTTTAAAAGGCAATAGATCTCTTTAACTTCTAAGTAAACTGAGAAATCTGCCTAGAAGTAAAAAAAGGAATCTCCAGTTTCAAGTGTGTTATTTCCTTTCAATGTGATTATTTACAGTATATCTTTTCCATGTTTTTTGCAAAATGTTATTGACATCTGAATGGTATTTCAGCATATTATGACAGATGTGAAAGTCAAACACCAATATTTGCAATATTTTTGACCCCAGTAAAAACTGTAAAAAAAGATCCTATTGTACTTTCTTTGCCTGCTTTCAGTGTTTTGTTTTATTAAAGTAGTAGAGGATTCATTGAACTGGAGCCTGCCATTTGTTATTGGCATTTCTCAGAAGAGTAAGAACAGTTGTCAATTATATATTTTTCCAACAAAAATAGAAACTCAGTATATAAATGTTCCACTCTAAATAGATATATATCCTAAAAATAAACCACAATAAATGTTAGACTAAGCAAAAATGAAGAACAGTGAAAGAATGAAGTAGAGGAAAAAAGGGAGGAAAAAAAGTAGAAAGAAAACCACAACAATAAAAAATGCAGGCATTAAGTAATATAGTGGCTATGGAAAAAAAGAGCTTAAAGATGAAGTTAGGAGACAGAGAAAGGAAGCTATCCACAAAATTGTTACAAAAGCACTATTTATGATTACCTGGCGGGTGAAATTATCATCACAGTCATTGCAGTCCAGTCAGGTGTCTGGAAACAGAACAATTAAAACCAAAGAGCTTTTAAATACCCAATATAAAAGAAAGATTCCACTGGATTTCAGTGACCATCAAATGATGATTTAAGAACTGTGTCAGGCCAGACTTTTTTCACTATGAAGTTTAAATTGAGTTATACAAATAAGAATTGCAATGTTCTAAAGGATTATCCCCTTCTCAGATTTTTCTGAGGGAAGAAATGAGACTTGGAAGCTCTGGTTTTGTGAGGGAGAACTAATTCATTTGGGATCAGGTTTGTGTTTTCAGTCTCTCTGAAATGAAAATGTATTTTGGCTGAGGCTCTAAGCCAGACCCATCTCTAATTCTGTTGTCCACCAGTTAAGAAAGTATAATTGACCTTTTATGCAGAACATGACTAAAATCTGTGCGTCTAAATTAGTCCTGTAAATGAATTTGAACAAATTTGGTGCATTTTAGTAGATTCAGCCCCACCACAGGACTCAGTTCTCTCTTTAGGTGAGCATGTGCAGTTCCTGTTAATCAGTAAGGATTGTACAAGTGCAACAATGGGCAGAGCAGGACCTGTTATTTTTCATTAATTTCTTAAAGTCCAGTTGTAGTATGAGTATGTTCCTCATTAGTCATAGCACTACTATATTGGTTTTCCAACAAAACTTGCAAAATATTTCATTACTTTTTGGTCCACTGAACTACTGAACTGCCAGTTCCTAACAGAAAGGAGCTGTAACTGAATCACTAGTAAAAGGTGCAGGAAATTAGATAAAAGGGTAGCACTGGTTTTACATGCCTAAATGAAAAGGTGTTAGTTTCAAATATAGAGCCTTTCAATATATTTTCCAAATCTTCAAAAGCACCTGACTTTTGCTATTAAAATGCTGCACTAAATTAACTGATAGCACAGCACTGCTCCTATGAGTTGCAACGATTTAGTGCACGTGACCAAAAATAAGGTGAAAATTCCTTACATCCTGATAGGCACCATGATGTCTTTGAAAATTAAAAATCTTAGGGCTTGCATGATTGCAGCATGATTATTGGATAGACAAAGATTTCTGATAATTACATAACAAGACATTATTTGGAGGAAGTTAGTATTGTAGCCAGATAAATACCCTTGCTCATGCTGCCTGGAAAACTGGTAGGAACAGTTTTTGAAACACATATAAACAAACATTGTGGAGAGAAGAACCTTTTTAACCTTCTCTTCTGGCAAGGAGGAGGAATTGTGAATGCAGGACAACAAGCTACGTTGGATGGGAATCCTCCCACCTAACTTAGCCACCTGTGTTAACTATACCCATCTCAGGTTTACATTAGAATCAGTGGAGGATGAGAGAGCTCCAGAAGGTGAGCTGTATTTTGGCTCTTTGAACTGTCAGCTGCTGGAGTTCTCTCTCCATCAACTGCAAAGGGCATTTAGGGGTCCTACAGCCCATGGGTAGTTGCCTATATTTAAGTGGGATGAAACTGGGACATCCAGTATACACCACAAATGTAGGACATACTACAGAACTACATAACAAATGGAATTCTTGGCCCCATCTAGGAAAACCCAAGTTAAACTTCTCTAAGTTGACATCAAGCCAAAGTCCACTGCTAGGAGTGGAGGAGAAAGAGGAAAGAGAATGCATCCTGGGTGAAGAAATAAAACATTTTCTCAGATGCTTACTCAATAGTATTGTGCTTCAGGCTCAGGATGTTGCTTCATTGTCAAATGGCTGATCTTTCCGTGTCATGCTTTCCTATTGTTCTACATTCCTTAAATAATCCTGGCTTTCAGCTGCATTTTTAATCCATTTAATTCATTTTCAAACCCCCTAAAAACCAGAGATTAGTTTAGCAGATCAGGAATGAATTAGAAAAAGTTGCATAATGGACCTAGTTAAATTACACAGTTGCTACTTGCCTTTGCATAGTAATAAAGATGCAGTTAATAGCTTCCACTTTATTTAGCTGCTAAATTCTGTTTTGTTTCAGAAATCAACTCCACTGCAATAACTACACTGTTCTTTGCTCATTAATCTTTATTATTTGCTCTTCTTTGAATTGTTGAGAAGTTTCAGGACATGGGCAGTCCTTTGGCAGAGAGATGAATGTGTTGATCTATTAGATATTTTAGGCTCTATGATTTAGACAAAGTAGCACTATTATAATGGGTTACAGACTTTAGTGCCTCATCTTAGGGCTGCATTGGGCAGTCCATGATACCACAGCAGCTCTAAGGCAGAACTTCATTGCTGCAGTTTGTTCTATACAAAAGGTACAAGAACAGCATAATGCTAATTATTATATGGTCATAGATATACCACTATATATATACACCGCTCTATCCAGACCACTACACTTGCAGTTAAATCAGAAAATAAGTAGGGGATTACAAGTAAAAACTGAGGTTAATTTTTTAAAAAAATTGCATTTATACTATATATGACTCTATGGCACTATATACTGCAGGCTGTTGCCACAAACTTACTCCCTGAACTGAGTCTTGTATCATTACAAGCTCTGTCGGTAGGAGGTATGTAAGGAGTTCTAGACGTACTATAGTATTCTTCAGAGAAAGAGCATTCCAGTGCAAGAATTACACGAATACAGCTGGAAATGTTGAAGCAGATTATTCTATCATCTTAATATTTATGTAGGTATTCTCTGAACAAAGCACCACTATTTTTTTCTCTTCATGTATTTTTTTAAAAAAATCTTGCAGTTGATAACTCATTAAACATGAGGGGAAAATCTCCCAGTGATTTCCTTTTGCTCTGATCTCATAATCAATAAATTCCTGTGGAGCAAATGCTTTATTTAAATTTCATCAGTTAGATTCCTTGAAATCCACAGTTGTCTATCACCTTTTCTACTAAGTGTACTTGCTACTTCGGATGTTCAGTGGTCATAACTATAATCTCTCTCCCTCTGTCTCTTTAATTTGCCTTTTCCTGTGGTGGAGCAGCTCTTGACCTTACATGTGTTTCATTTAAGATGTGTTTCAGTCAAGTGCATTTGCTGTATTTGCTCTCCAGTCTTTAGGGTGGCAAAGAAGAGAAAATGCAAAGCAGCCTGAGATTACTTGTTTGAGCTCCTACACAGGAAACATAGCAGAAGAATGTTATTAACTACTCCTTTATTTGTTACTCCTGATGAAATTGCTTACAGCATTTATGCACTTTTCAAAACATATGAATTAGGGTAGGTGACTGACTTACCTCTGGGATCTGCTGCATTACTGAGTAGCTCTCAGACCACCTGGGATGGACTGTGATGTCCCACTGAGGTAGTATTGTACCTCCTTGCCAGGGGAGTTTGGACTCTGGCTAGCAAAAGACCAGAAATTTGATAGTTTAATGTCCAAAGCTGTGGTCTGCTCTTCAGAGTAGCAGCCACTGGGCACTGTCAAGTGCAGTTCACTCAGACCGGTTACCTCATTCTTTGTGTGTTTATTTGAATTTGTAAGGTGTTTCCTGAAAAAAAAAAAGCTTTTATGAGGGATGTGTATATGTTCAGAATCTTTGCAGGGGTCCTTTGACAAAGTCATACTTTTTATCTCTGAACTCTCAGGAGAGTACACACAGCCATTTGAATATTTGTGAGTAGACTCTAATAGCACAAGTCTGAATTCCAGCTTAATTAAGAATTTAGTGGAGCTTATATGAAAAATATTTGCGTGTTGTCCCATCTTCAGTCATGGTTCTGCTTGTATCATGGGTTCAGAATAGCACTTCAGACTTCAGACTGGCATAACAAATATTCCAGAGTCACTGAATAGGGTTGTCACTGTGGATAGTTTACTTGGTTTACTCAGCATTTAGAAATGGTACTTGTCACCTATATTCCACACAAGTTTTTTTCAGTACCCTGCCAACTTGTGGAAGAGAAAGATAACTTCATATTGATTCGAGGTGTTTCAAAAGTTATGTGAGGAGAAATGTCACTGGTAGTTTGGTTCCCCCCTGCCCTGCTCTGCCGTCCCGTCCCCCCCGCCCCGCCCCCCGAAATATTAGCTAAGGTATGCACTCCACTTCTAAATAAGCTACAACTCAGGAAGCATTTATGTAATCTCTCTCTTCAGCAGGAATGTTCAGAAATATTCACATTTGAAAATGCTGTTGCACCGGTACATCTCAATAGCTATGTCTGTTTGAAGAGCTTTATCTTTGGTAAAGTCTAGAAAGCTGTTGACATGCTTGGGGCAGAATCTGTTTTAGCATCTGAAAAAGGATATGTCTTGTTATCTTAATTTTCCAAAGTCTTTCTACAGTGAACACTGTTCAAGTGAGAAATCATTCCAGTGAAGATGCCTGTAAAGATATCTGTTTCCGATGATTGTAGAGGAAGCACCTTTAATCTAAGCATCTTCCATAGATGTTTAAGACTTAGGAAGTTAGGTGCGATGAATCCTTTTGCTTACATTTACATATCAAGCTTCTGCAATGTGGATTTCCAGAACCTGACCTTTCAAGCTTAACCTGATATCTGAGCCAGTGGCTGAAGCCAGACTCGCTGGCATTTCCCACTGTGCTGGCTGGGTGTGAAAAGGCTTAAGGAGTCATATCCAAAACAAGAGCATCTATTTGCCATGCTGTGTTCATGTGGACATTAACACTGCAAATCAGCATTATGCAAACAAACTCAAAAGAATCACTTAGGCTAGTAATTCTTAGGCCTTTGACTTTCCACCTATTGAAAGCTATTCTTTGTTGGTTTAAAATACAAATGTCATTCTGTCTTCTCTCCAACAGGAGATCCCCAGGTGACTGTAGTCATCATAGTCAACGCTATGCTGCTGAAAGGGGAATCAGGATGCACGTAGGAATCCATAGTTCCTCATCAGATCAATACCTTCACTGCAGAAACTTAGAATTCAGTGCACAGTCAACTCTCAGGTTTACTTATCCTGCATTTGGTATGTTAGAGTTGGAAAATTCTGTTCAGCAGAAACACAGATATTGCAAAACATCTATGAACCAAGGAATGAATTGAATTCCTTTGTGCAAAGCCTGGTACACAGATTTCTGTAGAACACAGGAGCCAGGGAAAGGTATAGCCAAGTGTTCCTGAGTTGTACAAAACATAGTCCTGTGCCAAAAGGAGTAGTGTTAATGGTACATGAAAATTGATTGGATCTACAGTTCCAATAATGCTCTACAAATAAATGGAAAGTTTGTGCCTGAGTAGAATTTTGGAAGTCATATGAACATAAGAATTACCATTTTTTATCAGACCGAAATCCTGCCTTTGTGAACATCATGTCTTTGGCACTTCCTGTTCTCTTACTTTGTTAGCCTACTTGCATCTCAGTTATGCCCAGAATTCCCAGTAAAATCAAGATTCTACTACCTAAGCATATGGCCAAAGTCATTCTCTGCCCCAAAGAATTTACAGTCCGAAACTGGGAGAATCTCCAAATGGTTGGAGCTTACCCTATTGACATAAAATGATCTATCTTTCACCCTGGCAAAATGTCCTAAGCATCTACTTAAAAGGTGCTGAGTGACCTCTTTTAAACCAATCCTTAGGATTAGGCACACTGTTTGTTTAAACTTTTTTGAGATCCTGAGATATAAGAAGCTTTGAAAGTGCAAAGATTTTTTAACTGGCTTAATATATTTTTGTGTTTATTTGTAGATGTAGAACTTACGCAGTATAAAATTTGACAGCTAAGACTAGTCATGAAATGTCTCCAGGAAAATAAAAACCTGTTAACAATTTGCTGACATTCATGAAAACCCCTAAATGCTTCCAAATCTGCTTCCAGGTATTCATATGCAAGAATCTGAGATCTTTTGCATTGCAAATATTAGCAAATGCTTTTTAAATCATGCTTGATTTTCACACACCATGTATATAAGAGCTTTCCGAGTAGCAACAAATTGTAGTCGTATTAAATTTCAGTTGATCTTCACACTGGTACTTGAGTAAAAAATGGTGATTTGGGTATTTTATAGACAATCCAAGAGTACATGTCAACTATTAAGGATCTAAATATAAGGTTACAAATAAGAAAATGTGCTATTAATAATGAATGGGGAAAGTTTTGTTGGGTTTACACATGTGAGCACTTCAGTCAGGTTACTAAACACTGTATTTGAACAGAGGAGACTGTGTATGCTTTTTCACTGCTTTTTGAATTTCTCTAATTGTGTGTGAAGAGTGCAGCAAATAGAAAGAAAATAAAAAAAATCACTTTGGAGTCTTGGGTTAATAACTAGCTTTGGATAACATTCTGTTTAAGGCAGCCATTTAGTTTTTAAAAAATAAGGTTTTTAAAGACAGCAACTTTTAATTTTGTAAACCTATTGCTTCTCTATGGGTTTATTTCTATGATACTCATCCTAGTTTAAATTTAACCATCTGGAGTGTAAGCACAAGTGGGAAATGGAGAGAAAATTTTACCTTTTTTTGCTTTCTCTTGTGTATCCCAAGTTTGTTGAGCCTATCAGTGGGTGACACACAGCAGTATTAATAATTTAGTCTAATTATTCATTAATTCATTGGAGATGATAGTGTTTTTTTATCATTTACACTTTTGCTTCTTGATCGTTCTGCTGTCTTACCCTAAGGAGTGCAGAACTGGGCCAAGCAGGGAAATTAGAATATGTGCAGTTCAGTAATATAAAATGAATTGACCTGGAAGACTGACTGTTACTCCTTGTGCCTCCTCATTAGTATCCCTTTCACTTCCTTTTCCTCATCTTCTCCTTCTGTAGCTGAGCTCCCAGTTATATGGATTCCTGGGAGGAGGATGAGCAGCCCTGGCATACCCGGTGTACAGCTGGATCTGCATCCAGGTCTTGCATCCCACTGGTCTCTTTGTGAACATAGGAGGTAGCAATCACAGCCATTGGACCCTAAATGTGCTGTTGCAAATTCCTCCTGATGTGTTTTTGTTCATGCTTCCTAAAAGTTTTACCACAGCTTGAAGCAGCCTGGGCATTTAAAGTTCAGCATTACTCCTCTGACCCTGGCCTATTTGCTCTGCCTTTGTTTTGGGAATTTCCAGGAGGAATATGGTGGTAGGGTTGTCTATACCCTGTGTATACACGTTACCTCAGGCCCAAAATCAAGGAGGTTGTCTGCTTTAATTTATGCGTCTTCTTGAAGCAGAACCTGCTGCAGTTTTGTGTCATCAGTGGCCTCATTTTGATCTGCTCTAACTCAAATCATTGGAGCAATGCATTTGCGTCAAATTACTCCCCCAAATGTGCTGGGAAGAGCAAGGTAATAGAAAGAAGAGCACCTATGCAAACTGCCTTGTAGAACTTCTTTTCCCTGCTCCCATAATTTCTATAAACATCTTTTGATGAGGAAAGAAGGAATTTGGTGTGGAGAGTGAGAAGAAGACATCACCTTGGACAGGCGAGGGAAACTAGGAAGGGCGGGAGCTGGGGAGTGGGGTTAGCAAACGGGAGACTTGGGGAGACTGGCTCTCTCTGGAAAAATAGTGCACAGAGCTGACAGTGACTGCAGATGTGTTATCACTGCCAATGGCCTTAGTGGCTCAGGCTATCTTGACAAAAGCTGAATGCATGCAGTTGCCTAAGGAACTATGTTAAATCAATCTGATAATTTTCCCGATTTGTATGAGATACCTTATTTTTTCTCTGTTATTTCACCTCAGAGAGTGTTTTTCACAAGGGCTTGAAGGACATCTTAATTAGCAGCAGTGGTAAGGGCTGGCAGGGAAGTAGCAGCATGCGTCCCCTTTCCTGCCCTGCCTTTTATTTGGTCAAGGAAGTCACTTGCACTTTCTTTCATCATTCCTCCTCCTCTCCCTCCCTCCCCCGTGTCCTGACTCCCTGCCCGGATTCAAGAGCTTGAAGGTCTGCTGGTGGTAGCCGTGGTGGCTGCAGGGAGGAGGGAAGTGAGGGGGAAAAAGCAGAGAGAGTAAAATAAGTGTCAAGGAATTCATTGTCTGTTCTCCACCTGTTGTTATTCTGGTCCCAATCAACCTGCTAGCCAGGCTGGAGCCAGTGGCCATCTGGAAACACTGCTCTGTTTATAAACTTGGCATGAAGCAGCACTCCCGGGCCCTGACCTCCCACACAAATCTGGAAACAATTAGAGCAAGATGATAGGCAGGCGGGCAGGGAGAGGAGGGGAGGGAAAGAGCGCGTGAGAGAGGAGGCTGCAGAGGAGGGGAAAAACAGAGAGAGTGAAGGGAAGCATGGAGAAGGTGGTAAATGTTTCTGAGATGCAAATATTTATGCCCACCTTAAATGACTGCTAGCTCATTAATTACTGCCCTTGCCAAAACAGCTTTTTTTTCCACGAAGGCTAAGGCATGCGTCTTTACCTCCCCCAGCAACACAGGTTTTCCAAAGTATATTGTATGTTTGACACTGCTAAAAGTTTGCCTTTACAACTCTTAGGAAATTGAGATGGATCTATTAGGTCCACATGCTCAGACCCCTACACATTCTGTACTTGGTGGTATTGAAAACTGGAGTCCAAATATTGCAGCTCCTACCTATCTTTATTAGCAGTAATGTCTTTCTCTGCTACTCACACACCCCAGCACGCCTCTCTCCAGAAAGGATGGCTGCCAGTCTCCAGCTCTCCGGAGTGTGGGAGTCATTTGGGCTCAATTCTCTCAAGCCTTCCCTCGCCCCACCCTACCCACCCACTTCTATTGCAGCTCATCATTGTCTTTACTGGGAAGGCTGTGCTTTTCCTGGTCAAACCAGACCTTCAGTCACTGGGTTACTCCCTAGCTCCGTTTTGGATTTTGGACCATTTCCCAGCCCTGCTCTTGCTGTGCAGGTAGACAGCCTGCCCATCCGCAACCTGTTCCAGTGGAGTCTTGAAGAGATCGAGGAAGAGCCACAAAACAAAACCATGCATTTCACTTTCTGCACACATGGTGTGGGCAATCCTGTCCATGCTCTTGGTGGTTTTAACGTAGCTAATACAGATGCCAGTGTGTTAATACCCCTTTCATAATGTGTCCTTTCAGTGTAACAGCTGCAAGAGTGAGTCCTGCCTGGTGAGACAAACCTGTCATTCATTCCTGCCTGCCTGCCTAAGGGAGGATCCCTTTTGGCTCACCTGACACATCTGCTACTTCCACATCCCAAGAAGTCAAGCACTGTGTTTCAGGTGCAATGAAACATGGCTTGTTCCTGGTTTTAGGAACTGCTAGTGGTGACATTGATTTTCTCTTGAGTGCATCCCAACAGATCCGTGGACTGGGCTGGGTGTGGCCCTGGCAGCCAGAGCAGCAGCCGGGGCAGCAGGACCTAAGCCAGTGTGGCTGCGCATGCAGTATAACCCACATCTTTCCATTTCCTTGGTTTTCTTCATGCACAAGCCTTATTGTGCCTGGCTTGTGAGGTGCATTATAGGTTTATATACCCTGCAATTTGGTCATAAAAAAGCTACAGCTCAAAATGCCCAGGATAATTTTTTCTGTGATGGACTCACCTCTGGTGCATCCCCTCAGGGCAGCCTTTGGCCCTTTGGTCTCACCAGAGCCAGTGGCTTGCCTCAGCTATTTTGTACTGGCCACAATACAAGCATGGCCCAAGTAAAACCAAGACAACTGATAACGCTTTAATGTTTGTAATACCAGCAGGACAGAAACAATCAGCTGCAAGGTGGGGGTTGTTTGGATTTCACAGCTCCTCAGGAGTGGTATGTTATGCAGTGGTGGTTGTGGATTGATGGGGGAACCGTTCTGAGTGCTACGGGAAGCCCACAGGGTCCACTCTGCTTGTGTCACGCTGTATAACAGTTCCTCCATGATCTAACACTGATTTTCCGTCAAATAGCGAGCTGTCATATTTCAATACATACATAGTATCTGTGGCCTAATTCTATGGGGTGCTGGAAGTCTTTTGAAAAGTGATTAAAAAGACTTTTCCTCTCCAAGGGAGCTCTGTGGTTCAGACTCATTTTTCTGAATGAAATGTTGCTATCATAATTAGTGCTAATTGGCAGCTTTGTTTGCAGCCTCGTCAGAGTCGGTGATTAGCTAAACAGAATGAGGAGGTTGTAAGTGTGTGTCTATACTACAGATAAACAAAAGACCTCAAGGTCAATTCTTGCTAAAGCCGCACTTTTCAGAGCACTATGTTCATGTACTGTCTCATTCCCTTACCAGAAATTCGTGTTTCACAACCACTGGTTACTTTTCTCAGATTTGCAGTAAGCATCAAGTTATTACGTTAATGTCTGATGTGGCTATTCCTATGATGACCCACTCAGGAATGCATTTTGTTTTGACGTGGCCTTGGAAACTTAGAGGAGTACAAAATGCACAACATGTAGGCATGTAAAAATAAATACAGGGAACCCACCAGACATGCATAGCAAGAAGGCTAGAAGCAATTCAGCCATAGGACTAAGAAACAAATGGTTTCTTTATGTGGCTCTGGCTGTTCGGTAGCTGTACTTCAGAGCAATGTAATGGGTTTTAATGTTCATAAAAATGTTCAATCTGGTAAACCAATTTTTAGACCCTTACACAGTCTTGTTGAAATTGGATTCATTTGAACTGTAATATAAAATATTATGTTTACTTAACCCTTGTAAACTGATCTCCTTTGTCTTCAAGAACTTGCTGGGCAGTTAAGGATCTAGCATTCCTTCCACAGTTAATAAAATTTTTCATTTTTCTCTCTATTCATATACTTAATTACAGTCAGACCTGGTTAAACAACATCAAACTTTTTTAATGTTCATGCTTTTAGATAGCTTTTGTTTGAAAAATATATATGAGGGTCATACACTTAGACTTTGTATATTATTTAGGTTCCAAAACTCTGCTTAGATTTTTCCTGTGTGCAGCCCTGCAGATAGTGCAATGTGGATCAGCTGAGGTCTGATTGTACCTGTGATGCAACCTTTAAAACACATCAGAGGCCTTGCTCTTTATAAAAGGTGATAATCCATTTCTGTTCTCATTTTTGAATCAATCACTCACTGATGTGAATGGCCATTGAACATTCAAAGCTGCTCCTCTGTTCTCCCCTCTACCCATTCCCAGAATTTTCATCTGTCTTGCACCAAGGCCCCCAGAGACATTTCATACAGGCACTATGTCACTTGCAAGTAGGCAAGAATAAACTGCATTCCATATGGCCATTAGGTAACCCTTTTGCTACATGTATATTGCATTTCCCAAGGCACTCAGAATTTACAAAAATCCTTGAATGGTGTAGTTGATGTTGATCAAAGAGTCCGTGATTCAAGAATTTACGAAGAAGGATTTTGAGGTTTTCAGTCTGAAATTTTGCAGGGAATACAGTGGCTGGAATAGTGTTTAAAAATCCTAAGGCATTTACTGGAGTTAGTTGGTAGGTAGGAGTGAAATCCCTTTACAGCCTTAAAAGACTATATAACTTGGTGTGCACTTTTGTTAATTTAACAATGAATACCTGGCACTTGGTTTGCTCTGCGTGGATTGTTGAGCTCCTGGGGACCATTTCACCCCACTCTCAGTGTGGAATATTAAACAACGTACAAGATTAGAATTTTAGCTAAAAACGGACAGTGAAAGTATTGCAACTTTGGCTTTCACCTCAGAACTGATTAATGACCACAGAAGATAAATGTAGAAGGTCAAACCTATCAATTTTAAAACACAGAGCAATTACAGAGCTGCCATTTCTTGAGTTCAAGCTTCCTGCTGCTATAAGGCCTGCCTGCAGTGGCTTATGCTGAGTGGTCAGTAAGGCTTATGAGGGCACTTTGCATAAGGCTGAATTTTATCAGGGCGAATTTTCAGCTGTGAATCAGATACACCTTTGTGTCTAAGCTCAATATTCTGATACTACTAGGATAGATGTGAAGCTGTGCAAGAGTTTAGCAAAGCACCTACCAAAATGAGGCAAGAAAATCTGAAATCCTTTTGTGTGTATGCCCTTCCATTTGAAATTTATGGAAAATAGCTTCATCTCTGAGGAACCATCTGTATTTCATTGGGGTGCTGTTTTCTACCCAGTTTTATGGTATGACTAATCGAAGCACTGGGAGATCAAGTGCCTCACTCAAGGTCACAGATCAGTTTGGTAGCTCTGTCTCAAGCCTAGATTTCAGCATGACTGAGTTTGTGATAACACAGCCCCTGCGAACTCCAGAACTAAAGGCAATATAAATAACTGTGTATGGCGTAACCAGTAAGACTTTGTTGTTGTTGTCATTGTTGTTTGACATTCTCTTTTAAAACACTCTGCGGAGAGAGAGTATATGAAGAGTGACCAGGAAGGGAGTAAGTGAAAGAAAACGCTGTGTTCTGTGTTCACAAAGCAGTAACAAGGACTTGTACAAACTATATTCATGTCCAGAGCTTGAATGTTTCAAAGTCTCTTCCACAGAGTGCCTTGTAATCATTATCCTCAGCATCCTGTTTAAGAGAAGCTATTAACTACTTGCAGTACTTTCCTTTTATTTTTCAGTAAGATAATATGAGGCAAAGGCCAAGAGCTAACGTCAGGTTGTGTCCAAAACACTTTTTTTTTTTTAGAAGAAGTCTGTTAGTTGATATTTTTGAAGTGGCAGAAAGGAAGCACCGGGGCAGTGTCCTTCCTGGCTCTGCATAGCTTCCTGTGCGCTTCCCTGCCGAAGCGTTAGTCAGGGCCCTGCAACAATTCATGCTCAGCCTCCCACACCATCGTCTGCCTGGCTTTGATTTTCTGAACTTGTACAATCGACTGACCGGTCTGGTCTCTGACTTAACGATGAGTGTACAGGTGGCAGAGCAAAGAGCCAGCAGAAATATCTTTGTGATTCAGAGATTGCAAATGATCTCTGTGTGTGTGTGTCTCTGAATACACCTGCCTTTTAATGCTGTAGTAGACAGGGTTGCGTAATGTACCCAGATTAAAGTCTACAGGGCTCTTGGATAAACCCATTGTGGTAAAAAAAAAAAAAAAAAAGAAAAAAGAATTAGAGCTGACTGCTGACTAAACTCTTTTCACGCACACTTTTCTCATATCCCTGGTGATGAACTCTCTCTAAACTTCTTCCCACCTGTTTATGGCTTGGCTCTCTGGGCCAGGTACTGTTCCCACTGGCACAAGTGCAAATCTAGTTACCTGATGTAAATGAAAACCTGTTGGGCCACTCAGGCTTCACATCGTTGTAGTCTTTGTGGAGCCACAATTTGTGAATGGAGTGATATCTAGCACTGTAATTTCCTGCAAATGGTGAAGAAGATGCTGATTTTGCCTGTGGCAACAGCTGCTGAGAAAGGGAAGAGAAAAACCTCTGCAAGAGCAGGAGGAGATAACAAAGGCAATGTGCAGTGAAGTCAGACAAAGAACCATGATTATCTTTGACTATATGTTCGCTGAAAGAAACAAGGATTTGCAGGCTTTTTGTTTTTCTGCCACTTGTGGGTATTCTTTATTAGCACATTTCCTTTTTAAAAAATATAACCAGCCTTTTTCTTCTTCCCTTTCTCTTCTAATAGTGCCACTATTTGTAGCTTCATCTTGACAAACAGTGTAGTAATGCAGTTCAATATTTGTTCTCTCTCTTAGGCTTTTTAAAGTCCTTGAACTAAATTTGTGTTAAAAACAAGCTGTCTCCTCAAAGAGAGCCCCACTGTTCTGATTCCTGTTGTCATTGCAGTGAGAACTTGTTTTTATCTACCCATGGCTGCATGTATCAAGGAAGGTTAATGCAGAGCTTCTCAAGAAGCCCTTTAAGAGGATGAAGGACAGCAGAGTTTGTACCCAGGAGTAATAGAGCTAACCCTCTGCACGTTTACAGCTGCTGTTGTGAAGGATCACACTGCTCCACACCCTAGGGATGGATTGCAAGGCAAATGTTTAGTGAGAAACCAGATATTGAAGCAAGAGCTACTAAATGTTGTGAGGACAAAAGGATTCTGCTGTTATCAGAAACACCTGGGTCCCCAGATCAGCCAGGGTCAACAAAGCCACCTATGTTCTTCCTGCCACATATATATGAAATATAATTTGAATAAAAAGACACAGCAGCTCATAAGAGATGAGAGCTTTTTGCACGTTCTCTATTACCCTGTTATAAGCTTGCCTTGCTGTCTGCAAGTAAGGCTGTATTTATGCACTTCATTGGGAATGGCTTTGTAACCATGTTCTGTAGATGACTCTTGTAGTTTTGTGAGAATTCACCATTATGTAACAGGAAACATTAAGAGAGGAGTGGATGGGTTAATGTTCTCAGTGATTATAGATTATTAACATATTTGCTGTGCAGTTGTTAAACCAGATTTTTTGCTGCTTTTTCTTCTTGTTGTTGTTCAATTCCATATTTTCATGTTAGTTTTGATAAAGCTAGAAAGCTGCCCACATTGGTTTTGTATTCAGAATGGTTTATTGTGTGTTTAGTGTATTCCCAGTGCAGCCTATATGTTTGTATTATTGTAGTAGCTCTGACATGTTCCCAAATAATATTATCTGGCATTTGATGAGTGACTACTGTTGATGTAATGCAAATGTGACCTATATTAAAACAAGTTTCTTCCATCTCTCTTGGACACTAAAGTTTGTCTGGTACATCAGCTTACTTTTGTACTCAGCAGCTGCTTTAATAGCATTTAACACTAGGTCATGAAATGGAGTAGATCTCAATGAAGTAAAGTGACTGTCCATTCTAGGCATGAAGTTTTACATTGTGTACCCCAAATTTTTGGCAGGACACTCCATTTCTATTTCATCTACAAAAATGCTTTGCTTTTTGAACAGTACTGGAGACATATGACTGTCAAGTTACATTTGCTGTTATTTCAGAAGAAATCTGTGAATGTTGTGAATGAAAGTTGTGGTGCATGGTATCTGTTTTACTGCTTTGTTCATGATTGTGTTATGTACCTTGATACAGTGAATACCAACTGTCAAGAAATAAAAAACTGGATTTTTTGTTATTTATATTCCCTTTTCATTATTTCAAGATAAATTTCTTCAGTACCCCAAAGTATTAATGGCATATATAAAATTTAAAGTATGTATTTGTCTTTAATATTGCTATTTCATAATCCTAAAGATGTTAACACAAAAAAATAAGCCACTCTGCAGTACATATATGACTACGTTTAGTGGTTATAAAGAATTTCCCTGTATCCTATTGAAGAAAAACAATAGAAAAATAGAACTAGGAGGGAATTCACCTGCTTCAGCCTCTGACTCAAGGCTTTTCATGCTGAGTATTCCTGACAACTGCCTGTGGAAGTCCTTGAGCTGTTTGGTTCTGTACCATAGGACTTCCTGATATTTTGCAGTTTGCATTAGTTAGAGACATCCCTGTTACCTCAGGGTAATTTGTGCTCTGCTTGTGAAGGCCCCGGTGCAAGGGCTTGTTCTCAAGAGTTCTTGCTGTTGTGAGCACTGTGCTGTGGCTGCTGTGAGCTGCCATCTGCCATTGCTGCACTGGTTAAAACTTCTTCTGTGGTCTCATGGCAGGACCTGATAATTTGTGCCATGACACATAACAGTGTCACTTTGACAGGAGCTGCGCTGAGGCTGGCTGTGGTAAGAAGGTTGCTCAGATATAATGTGAGCCCAACACCTACCTACAGCTTTTCAGAAAGAAAAATGACTATATTAGGGCTTTTTATTTCAAATGGCTCTTTACTTTGCTGTCATGAGATAGCAAAACCTTGCTTTTTGTTCTTTGGTGTTTTTGGGTTTCTGCAAAGATGTAATGGTGATTTTTTTTACAAAAGGTAACAGTTGTTGTGCTTGTAAATCAGAATAATAAATCATGAAGTTTCATTTTTCTTTTTGGTGGGCTATTTCTGTCTGAGGGTTGCATTCCCTGTGCACTAAAAAGGACATGTTTCCTGACCACTAAACACCTTTTCCGCTTCATGTAAGCTGACACTTGTGTTTGCAGCACCAGAAAAAGTGAAATCAACCAAAAGAAGCCAGGTTTTAGTTTTTAAATGGTCTGTGGGGCACAGATAATTTATACATCATCATCATCAGGTTACATAGGAGTTAAGTTTCCTTTAGTGAAAACCAATTTTTTGAATGCTGAAATAAAATCCCTATTCCCAGCAATACCCCAGACTTTCAATTTTGCTTCTGTCCCTCAGGAGATCCTCCTTCTAGGAAAACTGATTGCAGGAGACACACATTTTACATAAGTTTTCTGCTGCCTTGTACTGCTTTCATCCATGCTCTTAAGTATAAATTAATTTATGGAAGGTTTGCTATTTATTTCTCAGGGGTAAAAGACTTCACCATAGGTGAGATTCTTCAGCAGGAATCTTGGATATATAGAAGGTTGTATTTTATTACATTATTTCACTCATTAAAATGAAAAGATTACAGTGCAGTTGTCTGAAGACTGAGAGTAAAACTTAACCCCTTTCTGCTACCTGTTTTGTTGTCCCCAAAGGAATTTGGCCTCAGCCCCCTCTTCCAAGACTAAAGCACAAAAGAGGTGGCCTTGGGATGTGGTACTAGAAGTGGACTGAAAGTGGGGAGAAGGGGCATTTCAGGAAAAAGAAATTACTTCACCAAAACTGTATTTGTGGGTTCTTAAACTATTCGTGTTCCCATCACAGCTTGTTCCTTCATGATTCAGATTCTCCCCTGGCTTAGTGCTGCAGTGAAATCATACTTCTGTGCTTCTAACATTGCAGGCTGTTGCCAGCATAGGAATGATTGTGATAACACAAGTCCACCAGGGATGGGCAAACGACTTCAATAAAAATAGCAACTGCAATGAATCTCAGCCCAAATTTTGAACTCCCCTCCTGCATATTTTTTTTTTTTTTAAGCTAACATAATTTCGATAAGAACCTCCCTGAAATTAATCATGTGGACTGTACAGTCTTGGCTGTCTTCACTGATCCAGCTGCTGTCCTCAAATCTGACAATTTCCATTGCTTCCCTTGGGTTAGAGGGAGTGAGTACATTTTGGGGTATACCTTTGACCTGAGGAATGCAAGGGATGGGAAGACATCAGCCAGCTGAGCCCAAAA
Organism: Pomatostomus ruficeps; assembly: GCA_013400735.1. NCBI lineage: Eukaryota > Metazoa > Chordata > Aves > Passeriformes > Timaliidae > Pomatostomus > Pomatostomus ruficeps. The sequence goes on along the minus strand of VYZT01020419.1, from coordinate 99,982 downwards.
GAAATCATGCCAAAACTGAGACTGCCCTGATAAAATATAGCTTGGAAAGGGGAGCTCTTGAAAGCCAGAGGGAAGGAGCCACTTTTAGGTGCAGAGGGAGGGAGAATGAGGACGAGGATGACAAAGCCTGATTATGCTGGGGAGAATAAATTCAGAATAGAAGAAAGCTATTTCAGAAGATTTCCATAAGCCCTGGAGCATCCAGGCCACACTGCCAGATTGTCTCAGCCTGAAGTGTGAGTCCTTGGGGTGAGGACGAACAGAACCTTACATACTTAACAGAAAAGTGAAATTAAACAGCTTTGTGGGGTGCAGGGGTAATATAACTTCTGCCTACCTCTGCGGTGGGCAGTTGTCTCAGACTGTATAGGGGTGGGTGAGTGAATATGGCACAACTGATCCCTCATGAACTTCAGCGCAGGGGACAGGCTGAGCACTCCCAGGGAAATGGACTCCACCAGGTCAACAGACCATGCAGCTCCAGTGGCCCTGGTAGGTCAGGACCTTGAGAAATCCCTTCTACTTATGCTTAGGCCATGTTAGGCCTAAAAGATGTGAACTTTCTTTGCTTCACTCCAGGCACAGCAGTGGAGGTACCTGGTGGTCAGGTATGGCAGTGGTCACACGGCAGACTTGTCCTGGCTCAGTCCTGGGCTTACAGAGCCAGATGACTTTTGGGATGCAGCTGGCTCATGCCTAGCTTGGTGGAATAAGTACAGAGAAGCAAGGATCTGTCTCACTACGTCAATACATCCCTATGGGTGAAATGCAGCCCCTGTTCCTGCAGTTCTCTGTGAAAGTTCAGCTGTGGAGAGAAAATCAGCTTGCAAGAGAAGACAGCTTGCTTTTGGACACAACTAGTGCAGTTAATTAGCACCTCTGAGGAGACAAATGAAAAGACACAGGAAGAAGGTGAAGGAAATTTGCAGTTAATGCTTGTGTGCTGGTGAGCTTTCCAGAGTGTGGAAGTTTCTCTTTAAGCCACGTGCATGCTGCAGAGCAGGCGTGTGGGAAAGGTTACAGTGAATTTGCCCTCACATAAGAATCACTTTAGAGCAAATAACAGTCCCAACATGAGAAAATTATTTCAAGCCATGAGAAGCTGAAACATTGTTCAAGGACTTGTCAGATCTGTTTGCTGCATTTCTTTTTTTTTTTTTTTCCCCCCATGTGCTTAGATTAGGTAATATTTACAGTTTTAGGCGTTTTGTGTATTGGCCATGATGTTCACTTTAATCAAACTATCACATGCCTTGCTGTGGTCTATATTGCATGTTATTAGGGGGTAGCTGTGCAGTGCTCTCCCAGTATGAAAGGTACTGGCCTTTAGAAACTGTGTTTCTTCATGACTCTGGTGTTTAATTGCATGGCAAGTGTGAAAATGAATTTTTTCCGTATAAAAAGTAATGGTATATATACAGTGCCATTGATCTCGCATTTCAAAATACAGTTAACGCTATACTGAATAAATCCATAGCAAGTACTTCTGGATGTTTTTCCTCTGACTAATGGAAAGTTTGCTTGTGCCTGACAGCACAGGGGGGGCTGCCAAGATGGTGGTGGGGGAGGAAGGAGGCATTAGCCCAGGGCAATTCCCATGGGTCTGGCAATAAAAGGAGCCAAACCTCCTTCTTTTTGCCCTAGCAGCCTCCTGCTCAGTGGCTCTGTGCTGCCCAGGGAAACTTTGCCATGGTGCCACTGTCCCACAGGGACTTTCTGGGCTGCCTGCAAGTGGTGCATCTGCTGGGCTTGCTTAGCTGGTGCCAGGCACATCTCCAGGGTTGCCTTGTCCCTCCTGTGACCCTGCAGCAGTTCTGTCTGTAGTCACAGTGTGCTGGAACTGTGGCTGTAATGGGGAGTTAAAAAAAAAAACAAACCTCACCCAAAACCCCTACACACTGGGAGTAATGGCTCTTCCTGGCTCCTCCCCCCTTACCTGCCGCTGCCAGGATGAACCATAAGGAGATGGTCACTGGACACATTTTCGGAGAGCCTGGGCAGCTCTCAAAGGCAGATGTGATGAGGACTTGTTAATGGATCTATTTTTTCCATTCTGAAGGATGTTTTGCTCTTAAATAGGTATGTGCTCACAGGGTACTGTTAAGACTCCCTGAACACTGAAAAAGAGAATTAATTTCTGACTGTGAAACTAAAGCCTCATCTAGTTTTATCCACATTTCTCTTCCTTCCTTCATGCCTTAAAACTCAAAATAAGGTTCAGGTGCTCAGTAACCATTTTTCAAGCGGTGGCGAGAGGCTAGCATATTTCAGTGCTCTTAACCTTGTGTGTGAAATTCATGGATTCTAAACTTCTAGAAGTGCACTCTGAGGCCAGTAATTTGTACCTGCAGAGGAGGAGTTTGGTGTTTTAGCCATAATTCAGCCATTACATCAGGACCTTGGAAGTTAGACTTTTATTCTGCTTGGGGTCATTTCAGAATTAGGCCACGGAGGGATCAATTCTGGATCGTCTTGAAACAGTGCAGCAACATCTGGTGGGAAAAAAAGCTATGGTGCAAAGATGCAATGCAGGAGCTGCCAGGGAATGGGTTTCCTCCCTGACTTCAGCAGGACTCCTTACGCAGTTTGGATCAATGATGTTGCGATAGACAGAAAATTGGATAAATTCACTGGTATGGTCTTCCAGACTGGATTGAGTGATTCTGTATTGCCCAAATGAGAAATAGGAAAACTACATTAGATATAACTTGAAATGGGCAATCGTCACTGCATGAGAAGTTCCCGTGGAAGTTCATTAACATTAATAGTTTCATCAATGGTTTGCAAGGCACCCTATGAATTTGGTGTTGATATTAACTGTGGATGACAAAAAAAAAAAAAAGATAGGAATGGTGAATTATAGACATAGGTTATAATATTTTATGTCACCTGTATTTAAGGTCATACATCAAGAAAGAGATGTCATTCTTGCAGAAAGGCAGAGGCTGAGTAGTCTATCTTGAAAAGAAATAAAATTGTTTTTATAGAAAGAAAGAAGTTTTTTTCAGTGTTCATGAGTTTTCATGTTGATGTTTGTGTACAAGAGATAAAACACAGTACATGAAAGGTGGTACATGACTGGGAACTGAGAGGCTGTGTTAGCTCTGTGTGTGGTGGAGGAGTGCTGCTGTAGGAATGCTGTGTCCAGTTCTACTATTTTACTTTTTTTGTACCTGCTTTTCTCACAGATGAAGCAGGGATGCAGCAAAGTACCACTGTATATTTCCCATTATGTATTTCACTGTATACTTGAAATCAGCTCGAGGGAAAGAGATTTTGACCACTGGAGATTTCAAACAGATCTTGTGAAGTAGCTGGTCTGATTTTTGGTGCAATGAACTTCAGAGAAGTTTGGCTAAAACTTTATTTTTTCAAGTGTTTTTTAACAAAGTGTTGCTTATGAAACAAACTTTTTCAATGAATTTGTCCACTAAAAATCACAAAATGTACTTTAGAAAAACTCCACATTTGCTCAGCTTACCTTACGATAAGAATGGGAAATATGCTGTCACTATGTATGTTATTAGAAAGTTCAACAGCAATAAATAGCAGACAATATAGGAACAGGTAGATTTTTCACATTTTTCAGAAGAGTAGTAGCTGGTGAGAGTCAGAAGATTATCTAAGTGACTTTCTAGCAATAAGATTTACTCTACATTTACATCTTCTTTTATGGAAAACATTTACTGAGTATTAAATTTCCCCCCATCCTAAAAATAGCCTTTTTGGAGAAGTATAGGAATGTGACTGTATGATCATGAGATTCTATTTCATGTTAAGCAGACTATGGAATGTCTAAGTTATTGTCTTTCTTATATATTTTCTAATATTCCATGGCAATGATTTTTATACTATGAAACTTAAAATGTCCTTGAACTCCTCTGTGGATTTTAGCATCCAAAGGCTTGTGCAGTCTTTCAGCATCAGAAGGTGACATACCTCTGGCAGAGAAGTGTAGTCAGGTTGAGGATGTGACCCACTACATGCATTTACTTTAAATTAAACAAACATTTTCTTTTGCAGACACAGGATATACCAGCATGTGTGTAAAATATTTATACTATCCCAGGCTTCCCACTGATACTAATAGAAGTTCTGTGTATAAATGTAGGGGGATCTTATTCTTCAGGCAACCTCCAGACTTGTACATGTAGAAAATGCAGTGTTTGCAGTCAGATTCACAGTGGGTGTGAATCTTCATTGAGTTCCTTGGTGTTTGCTGATGTAGAACAGCAGAAAATTTGGTCTCCCTCTCACTAAGTTCTGCTTATTTAGAACGCGGTAGCAAAGTTCAGCATATAGATCTGGCCAAACAAGTGGTTCAGTGAACACACAGGAGTCTGCTTTTTTAAGGCATTTTTACCTTGCTGCTGTTGACTTCAACAGAAGTATCCTAAGGCTGAAACATAAATTTCCCCCTTATTAGAGACCAGAGAAACAAGACAGGAAAGAGACATACAAATTCCCTCAACATGTAAAAATCTTGACCTAGATTCTATGATGAAACTCAATTGACCTAGATAGTGTGCTTAACAATTTTAAAAAAGGCCAATAGCTACTTCCATCACTTATAAATTGCAAGAGATTTTGCTCTTTAAGTTAATAAGAGAAGACTTTGTCAGCATTGTAGCCAAGACAGTTTTATATCAGCATGGTACCAAAGGTAGTTCTCCCATGGAGAATGGAGGGAGTTGGAGGGGGAGGGATAGAGAGGTCCGGCTGGGCAAGGTGAATGTTGGTGGCTTGCCCAGGTGAAGCAGAGAGCACCCAGTGCAGCAGCAACCCTAATGGAAACTTCTGATCCCAGAGTGTCAGGTGAGCCTTTCTTCCTGAGCTCATGCCCACTTGGTGAGATGAGGGCATACATTCACCACCATTGCAAGCATGAAAAAATAGTGTCAGTGTCCAGTGAATTGTGCCTGAGGAATTCTCCCATCCTGTTAAGGAATCTTCCTTGTCTGTTTCTGAACAGCAGCAACTTCCTGAATTGCCTCCCACTTGTAACTTGCCATTTGAGTGCTCATACTCTGCTGAGGCAAAGCTGAAGAGGAAAGCCTTAATTCCTGCTAGAAATGACCATATGATGTGGTCTTTGTGCAAGCTACTGTTCTCTTTTCTTGTGCCTCGTGTTATGAACAGGAGGTACAGGAGCCTTCCTGTGTAGGTTTAATACAGGCTGGTGCAAGGAGAGAGTCCTGGCTCCTTATGAAGATCTGTGATTAAACATCTCATTTTGTTCTCTAAAATAGGTTGTAAACTTGTACACCATTTTACCATCTCAACATGTTCACCAGCTGTTGCTGCAGTTTACAGTCACTATGCTAGAGACCAGAACTATATCTGGATCCTGGATCCGTCACTTGTCAATGGAGAAAATTAAAGCATATATCAAAGCAAAGCAACATTTAATTTATAAGTATTAAAATTAGTCAGCTTGGAGCTTAAATCTGCATACTGTGCTGTTACAACTGGAACTCAGTGGAAATGGACCTGGGATCATTTATTTACTAATTAGCTGTTGTCATGGAGCATACCTTGCCAACTATACATTGCCACATCACCATTCTTGAAAGTCACACAGCAGGGAACATGTGAAAGTGCTCTGTATTAAGAAACACAACAACATTATTTCAAAACCTGCTAAACTGGTGTTATATTCCCTACATTATTACATTTGGCTACTGTTTAGAGATGGAAGAATCAGGAACCTATAATTTAAAACCTTGTAGAATACCATGGTATAAAAACTTTTAGCTCATTTAAAGGTTTTATTCCATTTTGGAAAGTGTTAGACAAAGAGAAAATGTTTTTTCCTATGAGAACTCTTTTTGAGTAAAACGATATCCAAAGTAAAAAGCTTTAATAGCTTCTGGGAACCCCCAAATTTCTTCCCTCCTACCTTTATAAAGTCATCGGGTTTTGTATGTAACAGCAAATAACCCAGCTGCAGAGGACCCCATAATACTACACAGAAATATGGCTTAAGTGGTGTATACAGTCTTTTGCAGAATCAAGACTTCAATTCCTCCTCCAACTAAAAATTATAGGAGTGCATTCAGTGATTAGTAGTATCAGATATAAAAGCTGACATCAGTCTTTGGCCATTCCTTACTCAGGGATATTCATTGCAAATGACAGTTTGATTCTACATTATGCTGCTCACATGCATTCTAAGGCTCTGCTTCTCAAAAAGTGCTGCATCTTCTACCTTTGTTGGAAAATATGGAGTTGAACTTTTGGAAATGTTACTTTGATTGTGCTGTTTCACTCACCAAAACCCACACTTAATTTGAAATGAATCCCATTTGTTTTGGTGGGTCTATTTCAAGTAATTCTTCCACGCCATCTTTCTTCTCTCAAAGCCTCAGCTGGAGAGTTGTGACCATTTTGGGTACTAGATACGAAGCACGATGTAAAAAACTGAGAAGGATCCAGACTAGGCTAGGAAGTCTGAGATATGGGAAAGACTGGAAAAACGGAGTTTATCTCAAAAATGAGACTTGGCAGTACAATGACAGTATTCAAACACAAAAGGTAGAAAGAAGGGAAAAGGATAAACTGTACATTTTAGTGATTTAAAGTGATTAAATCACTGATTAATTAAGAGTGATTTAAATAACACATTCAGAATAACTTCCCAGTTGTAAAGATAACTGAAGTCTTAAAGATAACATTGCAGTATTGCTATACTGAAGATGTTTAAACATCGGGATTAGCTGAACTGAGATTGATTCTAGCTTGTGTTGAGAAGAGTTTTTTGATATCACTTCAAATAGCCTTTTAACATCTCTTCCAGCCTATTTCCTATCATGCTGTAATTTTATTTTTGAAATAAGAAATCATGACAGAACATGGTCTTTTGTTTCCCAGCACAAATGATTTCCAGGATCAGTGTTTTTGCTGAATGTATTATTTGGATAAAAGTTTGACCCTAAAAAGCCAAAGAATTTAGTATACACTTTCTAATAGCTCGCAGTTGGTCCATAGTTGTGTGCTGTGGTGGTGTGAAGAGCGACTGAGCTGGATACCCTGCAAGAGGACTGTGGGAGAGGAAGAAAAAAGGAGACAACCAGGAGAAGTGCCTTGTCCATCTCATTCAAACATCAACAATGACAAGAGGGAGATGGAGCAAAGTCCAGAAAGGCTGAGGGAAGCGTGAGATATCAGAGTGGAAAAATCCCCAGAGTTCAAAAGAGAGTTGAGAAAAGCCTCCAAGAGGAGAGGTGAAGTTTAAGAAAAGGGAGGTATGTATTTTTCTGTGCGTGCAAACCCAGGATAGAAATTTGTGTTATATAAATTTCTCTGGGCAACATCCATGTCTTTCTTCTCCCAGCAAGACTGTCCTTGCTCTCAGGCTGCAAGTAGTGCATTGACTTGCTTTTTCTTTCTCACCCCTGTGTGTTTTGTATGCTGGACTGTTCAGTGTCCCAGCTTCAAGAGGTGTGAAGAACATCATGCTTCAAGGTAAGATGTATCTTAGTACACAAGAAGAGAGCCTGCTGCTTAGGTTCTTTTATATAAAATAGGTTGTGCTGATGTTGCTTCCAGCTGTGATTCAAGAAAAATCATAAGCCTGTTGTGGTTTAAACCCAGCCAGCAACTAAGTACCACATAGGCCCTTGCTTAATCCCTGCCCCTTCCCTGTGGATGGGGAGGAGAACTGAAAAAAAAAAAAAAATCACCAAGACTCATGTGTTGAGATAAAAACAGTTGCTCACCACCTGCTCACTGATGCTCAGCCCAATCCCAAACACAGAGCACACCCCTGCCCCAGCCAACTGCCCCCAGTATATACCCTGAGCATGATGCACTATGGTGTGGGACATCCCTTTGGCCAGTTCAGGTCAGCTGTCCTGTGTGCTCCTTCCTGGCTTCTTGTGCACCTGCTCGCTGGCAGAGTATGGGAAACTGGAAAGTCCTTGACTTAGAGTAAGCAGTGCTTAGCAACAACCAAAACATGAGTGTGTTATTGGCATTATTCTCAACCTGAATCCAAAAACTGCAGCACTGTACCAGCTACTAAGAATAAAATTGACTATCTCAGCTGAAACCAGGAGGTGGATACACAGACAGGAAGCATACGTGCCTAGTGCAAGATATCAAAGACCAGTTTCCCAAAGGTGTAAAAACTCAGTGCTTTTAGGTTGAGGAAAGTGACAGGATGGCAGACATGTTCCCTTCTTTCTTCACTCATGTTGTGTCCATGTGTGTCCCTGTTGCTGATCTGTGAACCTGACTCCACAGTGCCTGTTTTCCTGATCATGGAGGGAGGGATGCAAGGCAGCTAACTCAGGCTTGTTGGTACAGTGGGTTTAATGCTTGCCTTAGTTTGCAAAGGCAAAAGGAAGACTCACCATATCCACACCCCTTGGTGGATTTAGCCCCAGACACCTAACTGTAGATACCAGCTAACTTGACAGTGCTATGGCTACACATGAGGAATTTTTTTGCCGAGTTAGTAAATTAGCTATATGGTATGGACATATTTGCCCTTGCTTCCTTCACATGATTCTTCCTATTTGTGAATACTTATATTAAAAAGTTCTTTTCTATCTTTTGTTGTTTTGAGCTTTAATTAAATTGTAATAAATGTATTCATCTTCTTGAAAATGCAAACCAAAGAGCTCAGCGTTTTAATACATGTAATTTTTCCTCATCTCAGATTCTGTGAAGTGCTCTAAATATTAATAGATAATGAAAATGAACATGAAAATGATCCTACATCCCACTCTGACTCCCCCCAAAAATTAAAATTATTAACTTGAAAGTAATACCGCATTTTCATGGTAAAGGGGATTATTTTGGGTGATCCAAGAGGGTATAGGTAGCACTGGGGCAGAAACATTTCCTAACTGTGAGGGTTATTATTAGAATAATTAAACCTAATAACTGATTCTGTAAAGGTAGATCAAACAAAACGCAATATGTGTAATTTTGTGCCCTGAAATACACATCTAATAAGGGAATAAATTGCTCTAGAAATCAAATTTGGAACAATGATCATTTGACAATTTCAGTGAAAATGAACCCAAAAGTTAAGGACTGGTTTACTGAAAACCAGACACATTGTGAAACCTTCACAACCCACATCCTGTTCAAGGTACTGTGCAAGAAGATACTTGGAATACACCAAAGCTATGTGCCTTTAAGAGGTCCCTGGTGTAGCACTATTAATCAGCTTTTTGTTGTGCTACTTCTGGTTTAATTTGTTCTGGACTTTATTAAACTCCTTTAAAACATAAGCTTTATTTATCTCCATTTATAACAGACACCCGAGTGTATACCAGGCTATTCCTGGAAGACTGAAAAGCAGGGTAGGTAGAAGAAGTAATTTGTTAAACAAGAGGTAATCATGCTAGGGGTTTTGTTGTTGTTTGGGGGTTTTTGTATGGTTAGTTCTGAAAGATTATCAAAATGAATTTTATTTTAGAAAGATGTATGTCCATGTCAGTGCTTACAAGTATATTAAGGTAATATGCTCTTAGTTAGATAGTCTTGCTGACACTGATTAAAAAAAACCCAAAACAAACATTTTCCCCTTTATTAATATTTTGTATTTTAAACATGGAATTTAAGCCCATTGAGAACTCAGGACTCTGTGAAGGATCTCTTTAAGATAAGCAGGGACACTTGGGACCTAATCTTGCTGTCTTTTACACTTGAGGTCTTGCATCCAAGGCTTCAGCTGCAGAGTAGCATCACTGCATCAAAAGGCCTACCAGAACCTTGAGAATGATGAGATTTTGAAGGTATTGAAAACAAACTCTTTATAGATTTTCAAGTCTCACAATGCCTGTCCCTTGCAGCATGTGGAAAAGCATTTGAAGGGGAAATGAAATGATGCTTTAAGGAGATTAGTTTTTACCTCTGAAAATCCCACTGGAAAGAGTGGGCCTAGTTGCCTTAAACTGGGTATTTTCTGCTTTTTTTCTTTTAATTACTTCTTCTGATAAACAGGCAGCATTAGTATCCTAAGAGCCCACATGACAAAACTCTACCTAGTTTGCTTGCATTTTTATCTCTGTCTGATTTAGACTGTGCACCATATGTGGGATTCAGAAAGAAAAATTCCCCTTTTTCCATGAGAAGCCATGACATGTGGCACTCATTTAGACAACGAATTCATGCAGAGACATGGAGGGGTCTTTTTGATTTTTCATTTCTGTTATGAAATATGCCATTTTTGTTAAGCAATTTCATACTCAGAGAATCTCCTTCTTACTTGACTAATATAGTCTTTTCCAAAGTGAAGACATCGTTCTTCAGAGAACTTGAATAAAGGAGACATTCATGTCTGAATGAGGTGTAAGGAACATGAGACAAATGTATTTTATTCAGTGAAGAAATTAAAAAAAATTATATTCCATTCTGCAAAAATGACCCACCCTATCAGGTATTAAGTGTGAAATTATTTTTCCTCTCTCCCATTTTTTTCAACTCCACCCCATGAAACTTCTAGTTCCAGACCAGTAAAAGAAGAGTTCATGCTTGATGGAAATCCAGAGGAAAAAAAAGAAAAAAGGGAATGCTAAGGAGGTCACCAATATAACCCTCTTATCCACATGAACATGAACACAAAAGGAAACTTCTTCTCTGTAACTGAGTCTTTTATGTTGCTCCTTAGTCAGAATGAATTGTGATTTATTTAAAACTATATTTTATAAATTGAAGAAAGACCTTAAGCAAATCCTTATTAGACTGGCATGGTTGCTCAGCTCATTAAGAGCTATACCAAAAATAACAGAGGACAACCTCATCACAGAGTAATGAAATCCAATTGAAACTGTTACTTTTGGCATTCCACTTAATCTCTTATGCATACATGTGATGTCAAAGTTTCTGGATTTGAGAAAAAAATGGATTTTTTTTTTTTACCTTTTTGGGAACAGCCTCTAAGTTCTAATATGCATGTTTATGCAGAGTGTTCTGAAGTCTTTTCGATGTAATTTTAGGAACAAGCTCTACAATTGAGTTACTAATCGCAAAAGCATTAAACTGGATTTCGCAATGTTACGTATTGAGGAAAAGACTACCCTGCAGATTAAAAACTTTCCAACACTTTTTCCAGATGAGAGTCTATGGTTTGGAGTCTCCATGACCGGGTACCAATGGGTCTCTTGATGTGGGAGGAGAGCTGGGGACTGTGTGGGTGCTTGGGGCAGCTGGTGCTGGGTCTGGGGCTGTACCGCTGTACTTTGTTCCCATCCAGTCCCACAGGTGGTTTGACTCCACTGGAAGGTGTTATCTGCTTCCCAGATGGTGGCTCCCCATCCTGTACACCTGATTGACCCCAAATATAGTGTTTTAAGGCAGTGTTTCAAAGTGAGGAGGCCAGGCTGGCTCTTGCCACTATCCCCCTGCTTGTTCCTGCTGTGTTCAAGTGGGAGCCACAGCTGTGCAGTGAGGGACGGTGCTCACATGGCGCTCTGCATTTGTTCCAGTGGGAAAATGAGATAAGCTTTATTTTTTTTCTTCCTCTCCTTGCTCCATCTTTGAGACCTCAGGGTAAGGAGTTCAGTGTTCTGCTTGATTCTGCATATAGTTATATATTGTTACGTCAAAAGCCATCCTGGCAATCACAATCTTATCCCTTTTAAATTGTTTATTCTTATTAAAAAGAAAAGAAGGACACAGCAGAAGAGAAGACTTTTCACAGTTGTGCGTAAGTATTGACACAGATGTGAAGTTGATAAAGTTAAATTAGCTGTCCTGGAGTGGTTATACCCACAGGGAAATCAAATACCTGCCTTCTCCCTAAATAATGGGAGGTAGACACTGAGATCCTTGGCTTGGTCCAGAAGAAAGTCTTGAGGTCTTGCAAAAGTGAGCTTCATGCATGGTTCTGGCTTTGGCTGGTCATTCCCTCAAACTTTTCACAGCTGGCAGTGGTGATGGGCCAGCTCTGCGCTGCACATTTCTGGCGCTGCGGAGACCAGTGTGGCTGCAAATCACAGGGACAGCTCTAGTCCCAGCAGCCTTGCACGACTCCAGTGCCAGAACAACTGAGGCACAAAGTGTTCGGCCTCTTTGAGTTTTGAATACTGTTTAATAGACCTACAGATGGGCCTACTGGGATGTGTTGAAGACATGCAGAAGTCCAAGTCTTTACTGTCCTTGGTCTGGGATGTGTTTTTCTCTTTGGCTTTACAGAATTTTTTTTTTTTCTCTATGTGTTAGGCAGAATGTGATCCTAAACTGAGAATAGACCTTTCAGTTGTCAGGCCTAAGGACGTGTTAGTTTAGTTTTCTGCTATAACAACAAGTTGTCACAGACAAGTTTTGTAAGAATGTAGCATTGTCTCAAGACTACTAAATGATGAGGTTTCATGAAGCTGGTTGTTTATGCGTACCCAGGAAACACTGCATAATCTAAAGATTCTACTTAAAAGAAAGAGATTATGTTTTTGAAAACTACTTTGATCTCAATTTTGCAACTTCACTATCAAGTCTTAAATGAGCCACAGTATATAGTGAGCTTCTATACAAAATATGTGATAAGAACTTGTCTTATTTTCTATCTTAAAGAGAATGAACTGGACCCTGTCCTTTAGTTTCTCAGACTTTAGAAATTGTGTGATACAAATAGTCTTTATCTAGTATTTTATTTTAAAATACCAGGGTATGTCTGAGATAAATAAAGTTATAATCTTCCCAGTTTTCTTCTACTCAGTTCCTTCATAGAGCCATGTTTTTAAGAAGTTGGGAACTAGACAACAAGAAAAATTCTGATAAACTGAAATAACATCAGACTATTGGCTAGCAAAGAGAGGGAAGCTTGTGTGCTGGGTCAGTGCAGATTTGGGCCAGGGCTCAGTGGAGTTCTAAGTAGGAGAGCTCTGTTGATACATTCAGTCCTATACAGGTGCAGCTGAGCAGCCCCAGCACCTTTGTACTTTTAATTGGTAGAATATATACCAAATGTCCAAATTGGGGGATCTGGTAGGAGGGAGATTTAAAGAGAAAGCAGTACACATAATACTAGTAATATAATAATGATAATGAGTGGATCATTTCTATTTGCCGTAGTCATGAATTCAGATTTGGCTTGGCAGGATTGAAATATCCAACCTGCGGCCTGGCCTTCTTTCCCAGTGACATCAGGGATAGAGCTGGAGGACTCCTGAGGCAGATGCCCTTTGCTCGTGTTGTCCTTTAGCCCCGTTCTCCCAAGAGAGGCCTGCTTGCGTGGATGTACCCAGCACATCACCTGGACACGTGTCAAATGATGCCGTGTATCTGGACAGGTGCCTGTCGAGTAGTAGGGAGAGCATGGCATGCTGACAGCAGGATGCATGTGTTCCTTCCCCATACAAATTACTGCTCACATTGACTCTACATCTCCTTTTTGCGTGCGCTAGGAACTGCAATTTCCCGTCTGGTTCGTCATAGCCTTAAATTCAGCGCACTGATGGAAACCCTGACAGTTCCTCTGGTAAAAACAGCATTTACTCAGATATATGACCATGGCTGAACTGTCTGCCTTCCCTGCGGAGCAAGGCAATGTTAGTGTTCTAATTTCTCCTTCTAGTCCTGGACAGAAAAAGACAAAATATTCTATTTTTTTTAATTTTTAAAGAAACCCACAGCCCATTTTTTTCAACTTTATAAAGTCAGAAAAATTAGTACTGGGTTTGGTTAGGCCTTTGGACCAAGGTTTATGTTGTTTCTTAGTTTATTTGCCAGGTCCTACTTTAGAAGCAGTAAAATGACACTGTAATTCTGGTGATCTATTCAGTAGATACCTGCAGGAAAAATTCTGTATTTAAATAAAGTGAAGGTTGTGACACAGGCTGAAAAAGTCAGGAAATCCACACTTAAGGCTGACACTAATGCTCATGTGGAAAATAAAAGACGTAGTGACTCAAATTCAGCAGGGAACGCCAACCATAACTCTGAATTTCCAGGCTTTGTGTCAGGTTCTGTCAATATAATGTTATTTAAATGGAGTTTTATGCCTGTGAATTCACTTGTGTTTTAATGGCAGGATTATTTTAAGAGGAACAATAATAGAAAAAAAATCATGTTAGGAAAGGTTGCTTGTAAAATGTCTGTTCTTACATATGACAGGCCAGAATGGATAATCTTATACCAAAACCATATGTAGGCACCAGAGTAGAACTGGCTTCCATTACTGGCCTTGCCAGGCATTTCCTGGGTGTTCTTAGTAAGTTAGTTCACCTGTGCCCCATTTTCTCAGTCTGCAGAATGTAAGGAATAGCACTGACCTCCTTCCTGGTGTGCTTTATAAACCCACTGAAGCAAAGTGCCGTATCCAACCTGGAGCTGAACAGAGCGGCACTGTCTGTGTGCGGGAACACAGCATACCTCACACCTCTGGTGAGATATATTTCATCCACCTCCTCATGCCACGTGCATCTGCACTACATTCTGAGGCCACTGCAGGACCCCTAACTTGGGCAGGGCTCCCACCTGGACCTCACTGGCCAGCACCAGCTGCAGCATGTAATTGATTATCCATGCCATCAGCCAGCAGGTCGCAACCCACCAGCAGACCCAGCACCTGCATGGACTCCGAGGAGACGGGTGGAGGCAGCCAGCACAGCAGTTGAAGGGTTTTTCTTTCTCCAGCTGTTCTTGCAGAGGGCCTCCTCTCCTCCTTTCCTTTTCCTTTTGATTTCATGGTCTTCTCTTTTACACTTACACTGAGTCTTGTGTCTCTCATATGTGAGGCCTAGAAAAATTTGTATTTCTGCCACTTTCAGATGAAATAATGGAGATCAAAGTTTGCTGAGTTTGTAGCAGAAATCCCATGTCTTACAAAAATTCGACTTCTGTAAGAATTTAGTGTGGAAGAATGAACTTGTTTGATGACACCAGCTAAGAAATTGCCCACGTACTTTTGCTTATGTTGGCACTCCATCACTCTTTTGTAATGCCAAGGAAATTTGATAGGGGAACAAAGTCATAGTGTGCTATCTGATCACAGTGATTTCTAAGATCCCCTATAACAGGCAACAGGAAATTGGGCACCTTTGAAAATAAATCCGTCTATGATACACTATGAATTTAGTGGAAAGACTCCTTTTAGCAGTGAAAGTTAGATCAGAGAAGGCACCGGATAGGAAAAGCAGAACAATCTTGAAATCACAGTACAAGTAAAAGGAGAATGAATATGATGTAGTGGAGCCACCAATCCCCACTTTGCATACAAAGGCTGCTATAAGGAAAACACCTGTAAGGATAACATAACAATGACTCCCATAGGAAAAGAGGGATGGTAAATAGGATTTGTTAAGCTATTGCTTAGGAGGTTTTCACAAGCACTCACAGAATAGTTATGAACAAAACAGCCAAAATTCAAAAATGCAGCAAAACTGCCTTTTGTAACAGTGTGAAGCAGCTGTCCATAATCAAGTAATAACAGGCCTGCAGTTTACAGCTTGGCAAAGTTTCTGCTCATCAATAAGCTGAGCAAACAAGCTCCTCTTTATGTACTGCATAGCTGCATAAGGACTTTCCCCTAGGAATTTCTTTGGGGTGATTTGCTTTTCCTAAGCATGTTAAAATTGAGAGGGAAGAGGATATAGAAAGGCAGAGGCCAACTGTGAAAAAGAGCAATTGTAGGAGCTGGTGATACAGTCTATGAAGAGAATTAGACTTGGGAATAAGTAAACAATGGGAAAGGTAAATCTGGTTCCTCCATGTTGCTTGTCTGTTGTCTCGATGTGCATTCACCTGCAGCATATTTTTGTCTAAGTAACCATTTGCCTTCTCCCTTATGAAATGCACCTGGGAAACTCCTGGTTCCTGGGGAGGGAGTATAAAAATGAGTCATGGTCTCCTACTGAGCAATGGGGGAGAGAGACCTCTGTGTGTTCAGGGACAATATAGGATAGAATATTGAGTAATGAGGTAGGGAAAGCTCTGTAATGAGAAAGAGCTGTCAAGGAAGCACAGAACTCAGTGAAATTGTTTTATGAAGAGGGAGCAATCACAAAGTTGTTGGATAGAGATGTGGTTACAGCTCTCCCTAGAATTTCAAGTTTTGGGGGAATAAGAATATATTTGGAGGGAGTGGTGCTATGTCAAGTCAACAAGAATTGTATAGAGAGAAATATAAGTTATAGATTGCATCCTTTCAGCTATTAGATTCACTTTAATGTGACATTACATTCCCCATGCTCAACTAAATATAGGGGGATTTGGTTTATATTAAAGGCACAAGTTGGCTTTTGGCGGCATAAATCTTTGGTGGAGTAGCAAGCATCTTGTTGAACCCTGCTCCACATAAAAGTATTTAATAAAACCTCACAGAGCTACTCTGTTGCCTTTTTTTTTTTTTTTTTTAATGCTTTACCTGTACTACTGAATGGGAGACAGATGTGCCCCAAGAGACTAATGACAAGATAAGTTCTCTGAAATTTTCATGGCTAAAGTGCTTCAAGTTAGAAGACTGTGACCCCTTTGTGAGGCTGCACAACTCCCACCAATTTTGATGAGAATTTTATGCACTCTAAGTGCATCTGGCTTCTGTGGACTAGATATGAAAAATTACTTCTGTTTTATTGCTTTGATACAGATGTTTGAATTGATTAAAGCTGTCGACAGCAATTTTTCCTGTTGCCTTGCTCTGGTACTTTGCAATTTTGATTCTTTGGGGTTTTTTGCTAGATTGAGATTTTTCTAAAGTGTCAGAGATGTTTTCAGGATTAACCCTATTACTAATTGTATAAGATTGTAAGGGACCTCTATGTCATTTTCAGTCCTACTTATATAATCGTGGAATGTTAATGGTTGGAAGGAACCTTCAAGATCATCTACTCCCAACACTCCCTGCCAGGGACGGAGGCACTTTCCCTTAGACTAGGTTGCTCAAGGCCTTATCCAACCTGGTCTTGAACACTGCCAGGGTTGGGCCATCCACAAACTCCCTGGGCAACCTGTTCCAGTGGTTTACCACCCTCAAAGTCAAAACTTTCCTCCTAATATCTAACCTGAATTCCTCCTCATTCAGTTTGTACCCATTGCTCCTTGTTCTGTCACTACAGTTCCTGATGAAGAGTCCTTCTCCAGCTTCCCTGTAGGCCCCCTTCAGGTACTGGAAGGTTGCTGTGAGGTGTCTGTGCAACCTTCTCTTCTCCAGGCTGAACAGTCCCAAATTTCTCAGCCTGTCTTCATAGATGAGGTGCTCCAGTCCTATTATCAACTTTGTGGCCCTTCTCTGAGCCACCTCTATTCCTTTATAGAGCTATCAGTTCCTCTTTAAGTGTATCAGAGAGCTTCTCTGACACTGATGCTTGTGAGCTCCACATGGCCTAAAACAGCCTGTGCATTCATATGAGACAATTTGGATCAAGCATCTAAAACCTGACCAGGTGGTTTTGCACTCGGAAGTCTGCAATCTTGAGCCTTTCCTTGCTCTCTGGCCCCAGATGGGCTTAGCCCCTTGAGTATGCCAGAGCAAACTTAGTAACACATAAAGTGATGTTGCCTTGTGAATAGCACTTAATTACATAAAAATGAAGTTTACATGGCGTGTGCTGTATATCCTGTCTACAGAGACTTTTTTTTGTAGTCTGTAGGAAGGCATTTTCTCTCCCATGAGACAAACGTCCCTGCCAGACAATGCAAAGCAGCCTCTCACCTTCCCCTCCAGTTGGAGAAAGGAAGCAGAAGGGTTGCCAGCTAGAGTAGGGAAGGATAAACATGCCACAGTACTTTGACCTCAATGATCAAAAAAACCCCAAACCAACAAAAAACCCCAAACAAAAAAACCAAACAAACAAAAAAGGGGGAAAAAAATTGTTGCAATATAGTTTGGGTTTAATCCCATGGTTTTACAAGAAGGAGTTGAATTCATTTTCAACATACCGAGTTCCAAATGCCCATTCAGCCTAAATGTCAGCCATATTCTCAGTTTAACTGAAGTCCTGAACAAAAAATAAAAAGAATGGGAGACCAATAGCATAATTGTTTTTGTGGTAAAATACTTCCTTTCCTCTTCTAATCAGGGTAGGAGAGTTTTTTAAAAGGCTGGTAGTCAATCTATATTCTGTACCTCTTTTTGCCTATCAGGCTGTGATATTGGTGAGCATTATTCTACTTTCATTTGGGAGAATAATGCAGTTGGGGATGTGAAGTTAGTGTTAGCAAAAGAAATAGAACATGGATGGATAGAGTTAAATTTCGTATGCTTATGTTTGCATTCACTTTGTGCCATGTTGACTACAAAGATGTTCTATGTCTCATTGAAGGAGAAAAAAGGTTTATATTAGACCTTGAAATATTGTGTATTCTTGAATCTGGAGTTTGGCTTTTCCCATTCCATCATGTCATAGATGTAGAAGCAAGATGGAATATGAATATGGAACTGGATACAGACATCCTTCACATTTGGTTTGGGCCAACAGTTAGGTCTAAACTTCCTCCAGGTGCATCCTATCCTAAATTAATTTACTTCTTATTTTCCTGAAGTAAATACATTTTCCCCCAGGCTTTTGGAGTTAACAGGATTTTGTGACTATTTATTAGCACAATTAGACCATGCTTGTTTGAAAGTTCATTATTTTGTTCCAGTAAAAATCTCTCTGTCCCACAATAGTACATAAACCAGGCAATCTGTCCCTCTTAAAGTTCATATTGTGAGACATAAAAAATATCAGTGTAGCAGCAGAATGTGGTAGTGGTATCCAAAAATGGAAGTTTACAGCTCAATAATGCACGTGTATTGGGTGACCAGGTGATTTCTGGTGTTTCTTCATTTCCTCTCCAAACACAGTTGTTTTATTGTCATAATTAGGATTACAAGGAAATGGCATTGTGTGTTTTGGAAGAGTATTAACTCCATATTAGGAGTTAATCTATTTCTGCTCAGCATCACAGAGAATGTTCAGTGGGCTTTGTTTACTTTAGTGGCCTTCATTCAGCATAATTCAGTTTTTTGCACTGCTGTTAATAGGCTTTTTTCCTCAATATAAGGTCCTTAAATTGAATTCTTGAAAGGGAAGCTCTGGTGAAGAAAAGGTCAATAAAAGTTAAAAGAGACCTCTGTGACTAACCTTTAATATAACCAGGATACTGAAAGGGTTAAAAAATGAGTATGTGAACAAGGTACCCTGATCCAAGCAATGAGATATTTTATGTGGAATTTATTGTAACTAATTGTAAGCAGGTGCATTTGAACCGCCAGATGCCAACCTGCCAAAATATGTCATGGCTCTAAAACTTAGCCAGGTTCTAATGCATGATGAGGTCTTCTTGGTGTGGGAGAGCTGGTGCCTTGCTGAGCTCTTGCTCAGAGTGTCCCTGTTGGACCAGGGTAGGAGTTACACAGACACCCACCACTACCACCTGCCTGCTGGGGCTTGCTGAGTTTGGGGCTGCAGCACAAACACTCAGGTGTTCTTTCGTCTCCTTTGAGTACAGCTGCTGTTTGATACCCTAAGCGCTGTTAGGATTCATTCTCCATCAGCAGAAATTACTGTTTGCAGTGGGTTTATTCTGTGTGTGACCTTTTGCTCCAGCAGCACTGCTGTCGAGCAGCTCCTGAAGTGCAGAACCAAAACTGTGCAGTAAAATGTGTTGTCTTCGAGCTCTCTAAGTGATCCTCACCATGTCACATAGACCTCTTCAGCATATGAAAGACTGGCTGAAAAATCAGCTGGGCTACCTGAAAATATACAGTCATAACATTTGTTTCATTGGTAAGAAGTATTCAGAAGCATAACATGGTTTGTGAGTGCTGAGCCCACTTGGAGCTGTTGGACTGGCTGCCCTTGATGTCACAGCCCTGCTGATAACGTCCAGCAAATCTGAGGGCTAACCGTTTCCTTACTGTGTATAAATTCCATTTCATGACACCAATACTACATTCCAGGCAGTGCATTTCAGGGTGATAATTATACAACTTGTATGGTTAAATGTACTCCACCTTAGTTGTGTGAAGAAAAAAAAAATTTTACTGCTGTACCACTGGCAAATATGGGAGAATTTCCTGGTTTCCATGAGTTTAAATAAACTCATGGAAAGGGAAGTGGGTAAGTTCCCCCTCCCCCCCCCTCATATTTCAGTGAGATTCTGGCTGAATAAAGGTGGGATGCAAAATGAGTTCAGATTTTGAGGTAGGGCCTGTGCCAGTATCTCCAAGCTTTTTCAGCTATCTGTCCACTGCCAAACTTCATGTTCTTCTGTGGACCACTGTCTGCCCTTGCCATTAAACTTTTATTTCAGAACTGTACTATAGAGATGCATTTTGATAGGAGTCTGAGGACTGTGACGTGAGAGGCCATCAGCTTTCTGTGGACTGTGATTTCACAGGATCACAAGAACAAATAAAGCTTCAAAGTGATGGACATGGAAAGAGAGTATCAACCATAATTGTATTATGTCTTACATGTTTAATCATTTCTTAAAAGTGTTTCATGTTGAAGAGTCCACAGTCTCCTCATGTGTTTACTCTGGATCTTCACCATTCATGCTCTTAGGAAGCCTTTGGTAATACAAAATCTAAGTCTTTCCATCAACCTAGTCCTAAATACCAAGGGCATAGAAAATATGCACTTCCTCTCTGCAACTTTCTTTTGTATAGACAATTACTGTGTCTCATCTAGTCTCTTTTTAGTAACCAAATAACCTCAACTCTTCTAATTTTTCCTCTAAGGTGTATTTTGTAGGCTTTTAATATGCAGTTCTCCTGTCAGTGCTCAATACTTTTACTCAGATACAATAGAAGAGGCCTCTAAAGCTCTGAAAGAGGGAGAATATAGTCTCCTGCAGGCTGCTTACCTTCTTTTGCAGGCTACTCCAGTGTGTCATTTGAAACACTGCATCATTCACCCTGTGATCCACTATATAACCCCTAGTCCTTTTCTATCTAAATACTTCTCTAGCTGTTCATGCAGCAGTTTATTCCTTACAGAGGCAATAAGTAGTCCTCTGCCCTATGTAAAGTGTGCCTTTCTGACTGCTAAGATGAATGTAGGAGGATTATGGTATCTTTTATATCCTCTAGTGCATTAAGAATTTGTCTTATTTGGTGTTCTCTTCAAATTTGATTAATAAGTTGGTTTTCATATTTGATAAATAATGTTTGTATCTTTTAATGGATCATCAGTATTTTTACTGAGAAATATTGGATATAGGAAAAGCCCTTTAGCCATTGATTGTTCCCTCCTGAAAAGTGAATTGTATTTCTCTTTCACCTAGTCCATGCTTCCATAAATTTGGTCAGAGCACATCATGTCATACAGTCTGGCACATTTCTTAAGATGAGCTATATGACTTCTTTATCTGCAAGTTCTGTTTTGTGGTTGTAGGAATTACTTTGGTTTTGCACAGTTTGTTCTGGCAAATGTAAACTGGCTTATGCTTATCACATGTTTATTTTCTACGTATTTACAGATGGTTTGTTGATTATTTGTTTAAGCATTTCTCTGGCATCCTGGGGTTGTAGTGTAAAAATTTCCCCTTTCCTCTTATCACTCTTTTTTAAAGATGGACACCATCATTGTCCTTCCCAGTCTTCTTTTACCTCCCCTCAGAGACATCTTTCCTGTAATATCTGTCAGTAGTTCCAAGACTTAATTAGTCAATTTGCGATGTATTTAAAAAGTTTAGTGCATTTTACAATCTTATGTGGTCTGTAATCTGAGTGTATTAACCCCAACCATTTTAGCATGGAAATTATCCAAGTTCTTGTTAACCTCTTGTTTTATTTGAAGCTCATGTCTCATTTTGTTGTAGGAATCAGTAGTCTGATTTTTGTGCAGAAAAAAATTAAAAATTAAACTATGGCTCTCTCAGTAGAATATTTGTGGATCCATAAGAAAATAAGTATTGCCATGTAAGCATACTTCTGTTAGATATGACCTAGCAGAGAGAGTGTGTTACAAAGAAACAGTCTGAGTGTGAAGTGAAAATTGATGCAAATTTGTCTTCTAGCATTTTCTAATAGAATAAAGTAAGAATCATATGTATTGGCTGTATTTATATTTTATTTACTGTGTGCCCTATACATGGTTTGGAACATGAGGAAGCTAGGAGAGGAGACATTTGCTTTACAAATTTTCTAACAGAAGACTTCCTAATCTGGGGTCCATTTATCACTTCTATGCTTCTTAGAAATCCTCTGAGACCTTGCTAATTGATTATAAAGTACTCCTTGGATTTCAGCAAACATCAGAATATGCAGTGAACTTTGCAAATCTATGAAATTAAAAAACTGCTGATCTTGAGTCCACTTATGCCTTGTGAGATTTTTCTGTGTATATCCACCAAAGGGACTGTATGCTGCACCCAGGGCATGTCCATTGCTACTTCTCACTTTCATTCAGCAGAATGATCTTTTCCATACATTCGGGAATATCAGAGGAAATTCTACTTAAAGTGTCATCTCTTTAAAACCCAAATATTTATCAAGTAAAAGGAAGACACTCTTCAGCATCACCTTCAAACTGAAAATAATACCAAGCAGATGAAACTTCTAGAGCAACCAGAAACCATGGAATATTGTTCTAATACCATATATTTTCCTATTCCCCAAATTATTAGGGTTGTATCATAAATATTGCTGCAATTGTTTAAATTTACCTTCCTTAAGATCTTAGATCTTACTCTAGTTTCAGAGGATGCAGACTTGTGTATCACAGACTCCAGAGAAATCTACTCCATGCTATTCCTCAGACTCATCTCCAAGTTAGTGCTATCTGGAAAATTATTTGGTGGCACTTGCTGCTTCCAAGACTCCTATTATTGTAGTTCCATTTGTGAAAGGTCACCATTCTCTGAATTATATTCAGGAGCTGTTTCAGCTTGTGTCTCATGTCTAATCTTGTCCCTTGACCCAGGGTCATGCTATTCCACAGGGTGGTAGTCTTTTTGGTGACAACAGTACTTATAAATAATTTCCAGAAAAGTATGTATCAATTTCTCTCATAACAGGTTATTTCCAAACATCAGTGCTTAAATGCAATAAGTGGTCACAGTAGCTATAGTTAGAAAACGTTTCTCCTGAAGAGCCTTAATAGAATTCGGCATCCTCCCAGAAATTAATTTTTTGCTAGGAATCTCAGAAAGCCATTGCCAAAAATGTATTTTGTAATATTTTTAGAGCCAAACTGGGATTACATAGTAGTCAGGGAATGGTGCATCAAAACAGGAAGCTGGGTACAAGTTGACAAGGAGAGGATTGCTCCGCTGACTTTAGACGGGGTCACACTATGGACTTGTTTTCTCTGCCACCCTCCCCACCACGTGGAGCTGCTGAATGAAAGTCAGTCAGAAGCAGGAGCACAACACTGCAGCGCTGCTGACAACTAACTGGCCAGAGGCAAGCATACCTTTCTTCCAAACATGGCCCTGGAGGGAGGGGTGTATCTACATCCAGCTGGTCCTATGCCTTCACCTGTGTCCCTGCTGCAGCCACAGCTAGGTCCCTGCAGTGCAGGGACTTCCGAGGAGGAAAGAAAAAATGATGAAGGAAGGTGGAAATCTGTCCTGAAACAAAATTTAAGAAAGGCAAGGCAATGTAGTTGAAAAGAGGAAATTTGACAGTGTGAAAAGAGGCCAGGGTGAGGAAGGCAGCCAACAGCACATGATTCAATTCAAGGTTTAATTATTCTACAGTGCATCATGAGGCATAACACTAAGCATGGAGAGGGAAGGGCTGTCACCTTCCCAGCTCCTGTAGCTTCCTCGGTAAGCACGTGTTGTTTGTGGAAGCAAACAAGTCAATCAGCTGTTGTATATCAGCAGCTAACCAAGCTCCATCCACAGCAGTAAGTTTGCAGGGACAAAAGTCCCTAGTCCCATGCCAGGGTCCATGGCTCCCTTGCTGCAGCTGGGAATCAGGCCTGTCTGCTAAGGCTCTAGGACTCTGTTAATTTTTTTTTTTACAGGAGGCTAAAGGTTTTTCAGGATCTATTTGTGCCCAGGCTGAGGCAATACTAAGAGACATGGCTGGTCCCAGACTACGCATCAGCTACTCTCTCTACCTGGAAATGGTTTGATTCTTTAATCAGTTCAATGGACAAATCTGATTCAATAGGTTTTTTTCTGTCACTCAGGATCATAATCTGCCTTAAAATTCAAATTTTCCCTCGTAAAAGAACAATGAGTGGGACAGGTTGTTTACATTATAGTTTTCCTCTTCCTAGCAAATGAAGGTTCAGAAGTTATAGTGTGCAGGTGGAGCATGTTTTTTTAACCTACAAGCCAGTAATTAGCACCTTTGCTTCATGTTAGCATTCAGCATGTGGACCTTATTGCTTCATCAAATGTCTAAGGGCCCATCTGGTTTTCATCAGCTGAACAGCACTATTTGACAATGACGGGGAAAAAAAGCAAGTTTTGCTAGCAGCAATAATAATCAGGTTTCCTTGCTCACATCTCTTTCCCCACTCAACCTCTCCAGCAGCCATCTTCTCTCCCCTTCCCAAAGAAAATAATGTCAATGACTCCAGTAACTTGTAGATAAATCAGTAATGTTCTGGTGTCATAGGAGAATAATACATGTTGCCAACAGGACTACATCAGCTTCTCCACCTGGATTGGTTACTATGGGTGAGAGACTTAGGAAAATCAAGGGTTCTGCTTGAAACAGTAGTTTGTGGCTCCTTATCTGACTCCTCTTCAAGACTTCTGAAGTGATCTTACTCCCTAAGCATCTTCTTAGTGCAGAAAGTCTTGTTCTTAGAAGTTGGATTGTGTTTTTAGCATTTTTTAAAGAGAAACAGACTCTGAACAGCTACAATACAGAACCTAGCTGTGCTGGTCTATGGAGTCTTCTTGTAAGGGACTTTTGGGCTTTTAGCAATTAACTATGAATGCCATCTGTGTACTTTTAGTAACATTCATGCCAAAGGTATCAGATCTGTCTCCTCACAGGACCAGCGCTCCTGAGCAGATGGATCTGGCCCATCCTATATTCCCGGTTTAAGAAAATGGTTCTCAGATCGTTTAAAGAGAAGGTTATGACTTTTTTTCTACTCTACTCCCCTGCTCTCCATGCCCCCCTCATTTAGGCTGCTGTGTCAAACACTGAGTGTGATTCATGATGACAGAGATTACTGTGAGCATAAAATTTAAGAGCTCAGCTGTTTCTTTGTTTAAGAAAGTTGTTTTCTGAGTGTTTCTCTATATATCTAGCCACATGCTCAGACTGAAATACCCCAGCACAATCACTGGTTTGAATGAATATTGTTTTGACAGCAAAGAATGCTTGTAAACATCCAGAACGGGGAGGGGAAATATTCAGTGTCTTAGGACTCATTCCATTTTCATGTGGTTTGTTCTTCTGTCAGTGGTGTGGGAGGAAATTCCTGTCGAATAATTGAGGAGACACTGTGTGAGAAAGTACCCCGGCTCAGGTGAGTAGTGCCGAAACACAGGCAGGGGCTCAGAGGCAGCTTCTGGCCACCATCTTCAGCAAGTAAGTATGGAAGGCAAACCCAAATTCAAAACTTTCAGTTACAGGTCCAGAAGCTAAAAACAGAAGGTGGTTGTATCTCTGCATTGCCCAGGAACCCTGCCTAATGTCATTGTTGACAAGCCAAGTTGTGGATTTGCATAGTTGGCTGCATATATCTGTTGTCCTTTCATTTCTCAAAAATGTTTGGTTTAGTTTCTCAGGAGTGAAATTTGCTGGAACTTTGCTTGGTCTTCCAACACCTAGAAACAAAGCTGTTAATTAGCTATGCACCTAACGGCCAACTAACTAACTAACTCTAACTAACCCTAACCCTTATTTTTTTGAAAGACAGTACCTGTCTTTCACTTCTGGGTGTAGCTGAGGTCAAGATTTGACCCATGAGCTGTAGATGCAGAGCTTTTGGTTATGTCTTGGGCAGTGGGAAAGTAAAATGATTATTCCCTCAATTCTGCATTCTCCCTGGCTGGCCACTCTGATTTACTAAGTTTGATTTAACAACTTAGCTCTGCTTATACATCTTGTCAATCACAATATATTAACAAAAGGAAGGAAAACAAAACCTGCCCAAATCACTTTCAGGTGAGTCTAACCGCTTTTCTAAACAGCTCTGCCCTTGACTGTGTCGTTAAAAAATTGGAGCAAAGGTTCTGGGAAAGAGAATGGTCTTTAAATTATTACTTCCTTTTTAAAGCTAGCCCCATGATACACACATCAATTTTTTATGAGAGCAGTTCCTTTGAAAATTATCTTCTTGTGTTTTCTTTCTTTCAGAATTTATTCTAACTGACAATAAACTGATTTTTCATCGTGACACTCATTTCTCCAGAGAATAGTATTGTTTTTCTTTTATTATTTTCTGGTTCAGTCCATTTAAGTCCTCCTCCACTTCCTTACAGCTCTAAGCAGAATCAGGGGTTAGTTAAGGAAAGTTGTGTCTGAGTTGTGTCCAATTGTAAGCTTCTGACTCAAAAAATAACCCAGAAAAAAAGCAAACCACCCTCAAAACCCACCTTTGATTTCTTGTCCTTAATGGGTTGATTACCAGATTACTTCTTTACAATTACAGCACTTGTTTCCTGTTTTCAAAGGCTAAAATCAGCCACTTAAACATTACTAAAAAAAAAACTCCTGGGTGCCTAAATTAGTTTGCCTAGTTAGAGCAATAACAGCCCTATCAGACTGCAGGTGTCACAATACCCACCCGCACACATACACACATCCACATAGAGCAAACTTAAAAACAGGAGGCAGCCTTACTGAACCCAAAGGAATCTTTTTTAGCAGAGTTCATGCTTCTTAGCTCATGAGGTCAGGCTATAGAAAAGCAGCTGACACTATGATATTGAAGGCTCCAGTGGTTTTCCTGCAGGAATAGATGGATGACCTGGTTGTTTTATATTGCTGACTTTGTCCATTAAAACAGCAAAGTAAAAACTGGTTTTACTCATGTGGGTTTCTTCTTAATGAAATTTGTTCCTTGTCATCAAACCTATTTGTATGTTTTTTTGCCTCCCCTGGTCTCATTTTTCTTAATAGTCTCTTAACTTCCTGACTTTACAATTTCAGTTGTCAGGATACAGTTCATCCAAGGCTAAAGTGTTCTGACACAATTCATGCCAAAAATAAAGGGAAAAAGAAAAGAATTTATTAGACTTTATCTCTGTGTCAAATCATTTCAGTGCAGGGGTTAATTCCTTCTTAAGTTCCTGACATTCAGAATAATCATGAATGATCAGGCATACTTTCAGATAATAAAACTCAGACCTACTATCAATGCTAGGTTTCAGCATTAGTAACTGAGTTTTGAGGTATTTTGTGAGAAGTTATTTTTAGATTAATCCTCATAATTTAATGCAAATATTTTGAGAGAGAAATCACATATATATTAAAGAACAATCTTAATACAATTCCTCCTACATATGGATCATACTTGGTCTTCCATAATGTTTTTTTTTCCCCCACAGGTAACTTTGTCTTCGCATCCTTAAAATTATCAGGTTTAGAAATACAGACATTCATCCAACCTCACATCATTTTCTTACTGTTATGATCAGATCAGTCATTCCGACTACTCATCATATAATTTAGGGATAACTTGGGTCTACTCTTTCCCCATTCTTTCTGCAGGGTCAGACCACAACACCGTGTCACATATGTCATATGTGTAGACAGAAGAGCTTACTCACTGAAAACTAAAACCCTATTTTGAGGAAACAAAAGCTAAGAAAGAATAAAGTGCAACAGGAAAGAATACTTTAGAGAGCTTTTGTTATGTGATAGTAGCTGTTTTTAAAAATGACCTGTTTATGGCTGAAGGAGAGGTGTAGAAGAAAGATGCTGACCAGCATACTTTTCTCCTGATATAAGAGACTGCATCAGCATCAGAAACCAGAGAAACTGTTTTCCAGAAAATCCCACGCAGGAGTCATTTACCTGACTTATATAATTTCTGTGTATAATGTGCTCTAGGTATTACTTTTTTACCTAAAAGTCTTTTTTTTTTCACCTCCCCCATACTTCCTTTTTACATGCTATATGCATACCATAATTTGAAGTAGTTTAATTTCTGAATTATCTAAGCATTCAGACACAACAACCCAACTGAGATATTTCTTAGTAAGGGTAAAAAGGCAGCTGAAGTGGAACACTTACCTAGTGCTCCTGACTAGAATCAGGCTACATATTCATACCTATATATGTTTGATTTCCTATTGTTTTAGAGTTGGTCTAGACTCATCTTAAGTGCTGTTTAAAACACAGCTAAACTCTCACAAGAAAGATGATTTCAGTAGAATTCTATTTCAGAATTGAATACTATTTCATTTTGCTTTAAGCTCAGTTGAGGCCACTGTCAGATTATTCCTCAGTTTGACTTTGATTTGCAAACCTGAAAGCCTGATGAAAACCCAACCCAACAGCAGGTAAGGACATCCTGGTCTGTGTTCACTGAAAGCTTTGATGACTTTGAATCCAGCTAAAGCCTTGTGGAGAGGAACCTGTGTTGTTTTGGGTGAGATACTTTTGAGCAGTTTCTCACCTGCGGGCCACATCTGTCTAACACATCAGCAGAAATGGGCATATCTGTGCCCAGGAACAAACTACTTTTAGATGTTCATGGAAAATCTAGGAAATCCCTGTCACTCCATATTACTACTTGGCAATCACTTTCCCTGGGAACCTGATTTTGCTGGAGCAGACAAGCTGTCAGCCCTGCAAGTAGTCTTTTTGCTTACGTATCTTTTCTGTTCCTCTGTTTACTTAAAGGGACAGAATTGTCAGCTTTTGTAAGGCTGGTCTGTATAACTGATGGCGTATCCACCTCAGACTTGCATCTTTTTATTTTA
>VYZT01020419.1:54580-71212 GCA_013400735.1 Pomatostomus ruficeps | reverse complement strand
TTTTTTTTTTTTTAAAGAAGACTCTTATCCAAACATGAGTGAAATGGACAGATTTATGAAAGCAAAGAAGAGCAAAGTGGAAAAGGAAGTTTATAATTTTTGTAGAGACTTGCTGCTATGCAAATGCACTGAAAGAATCTCTTGGCTGTTTGGGCATTTGTATAACAGCTAGAGACGCAGAGCAATTAGATTTTCTAAGTATAAGCAAGAGAATCTGTTTTGTTTATATAGAAAAGTCCCCCAGAAGAGAGGCAGAAGCGGAGACGTAAGTAATAAGCGCATATGTTTGGAAAGAGTATAATGTACTTATAAATATTAGAGTGGCGTTGCTACAGTTAAGGGTCTGGCAAGATTTCTGTTGTAAACCCTTCTTGTCAGAGTTTCAGGACAGAGCTGCAAAAATTCCATGCTGCAGCTTGGCATGTGAGGGCTCAAGACTGGAGCACAGGTTTCTCTCCTGCCCCCTCAATTAATTGTCACGAACCTGGTTGTCAATAGGGAAGTGATATTAGGCAGAGCATTCACCTTCCTCTCTGAGAAGCAGAGAGAAAGGTTTTCATTCCTGTCTTTCCAGAAAAGCTGGGGTACTGAAATGCACTGGGTCATCAGCTTGTACTGCAGGAAGAAATGCCATTGTGTTGAGGAATGGTAGAGAGAAACAAGCTGTGCAAATGAGTGACGCCTTTCATGTTTGGGTCCAGTCTACATGTCTCTAGATGTTTGATTTCCTAAAGAGATGATATTGCAAATTTTTAGGAAGTTGACTTCATAAAAAAATGCTGCAAAGGGATTGAAAAACAATTAATGATTTTAGAACTAAACATTTCCTGAGTCTTTTAATCATTTACTGGCTACATTTTGTTGCTAGTTGAACTTAATGACAAAAGGAAGCATCGAGATCTGTTCTTAAGCTGCAGTCTGTAAGGCTATGATGTTTTTGTGTATTCACTGGCAAATCTGGCAGTGGTAACAAAGGCAAACTTAACTAAGAATAAAAAGGAATTTGTCTGCAATTAATTTAGGCTATCCAAATAACCAGTGAGAAAAATAATATTTTACATTTGGGCAGTGTATGTGCTCTTTAAATTCAACAAAATCTCATCAGAAAAAATCCATTGTGGCCTGTTCAGCCAAACACCTTGGAATTCCTGCATACAGTATCTGAGCTTGGTCTTTACTGCACAGGAGCTGCAAATCTGCATCCAAAGTATCCGACCAAACACTGGAAGGAATGCTGGATACATGTGCACTAAATGTATTGATAGCTGTAATTACACAGGGATTTAGGGACCTAGTTTTGGGGCTAACATTTCATGTGAATGTCACTTGATCTGGTCTGCATGGCTT
Organism: Pomatostomus ruficeps; assembly: GCA_013400735.1. Classification (NCBI taxonomy): domain Eukaryota; kingdom Metazoa; phylum Chordata; class Aves; order Passeriformes; family Timaliidae; genus Pomatostomus; species Pomatostomus ruficeps. The sequence continues at coordinate 69,865 of VYZT01020419.1, read as the reverse complement.
ATGTATATATTATGAACCATTAAATTATCATTGAAATTGTTACCTTTTGGTAGTGGTTAAAGAGGAATGAATTCTACTCAGGTATCAGGTTGTCAAGAGCAATGTCACAAGAGACATCTTGAACTGCTAAGGCAAAAGAAAAGGTCATCAAGACAATAAATCAGTAAGCTATGCAAAATGTTCCAGTTGCCAAAAAAGATTGCAGACTACAAAACATGTGTTTTTACCATGATGGTTGCAAAGAGCATTTAAGCTGGAAAACGGAATGCCTTTCTCTAATCTTATTATAAATGGTTAGTCAGGCAAAAGTCTGATTTGCTAAGGGCACTGTCCCCTTTGCTTCCTTCCCCACTGCATAAAGTCGTTGCCTCTAGGCCAGCATTCGTACTGGGCAACCCCACCCAGATGAGTGATATAGGGTACAAGTCAGTGCTGGAATGGTCCTCTAGGATTCAATCTGGCTTCAAATAAATGTTACCTGGAGAGGTTCTGGTGTCTAGTGCTGTAGTCTGTCTCATTCTGAAGTAAGGAAGTCAAGATAAGTTTCTGTTGGCCTAAATATCCCATGGAAGCGATTTTGGGAGTCTGACTTGAATAAGAAAATGTGCAGCCAAGACTGACTGTCCAATCTAAACCAAATCTGTATTGCAAAACACTGGGGCATGTGGAAATAAAGCGCAAAGTAGGGCATAATAAAGCTGTTGATTTTTATACAGATCCTTATGGATTAGTTGCTTTGTTTCTGCCTGTTCAAGAAAAGTGGCTTGAGGGAAAAGTCTGATCTTTCCTGCTTCCCAGTAATTCCACTCAGTGTTTACTCCTTCTTTACAATATAGCATTTGGTACTAAGGTAAAAAAATGTTCCATATATTGGCCTTTTAGAGTAAAGTTTTAATCACTCGCTGTAATTACCTACATAGACAAATGCTTTTTCATTCTGGAAGATAAAGGAAAAAATAGAGATCTAGCGACTGGAAGCTGAATCTATGTTTATACGGAGAGGAAATATGGAACACATTTTTAGAGGTGAGGGTAATTATCCATTGGAACAAATTACCATGGGGATTTAATGGATTCTCCACCCCTTGAAATATTTAAATCAAAACTGGACATCTTTCTCATAGTATGATCGAAGTAAACTTGGACTTATGGGTTCACAAGAATTTCTGGGTGAAATTCAGACTGGTGTTTTGCAGGAGGTCAGCCTAATGACTCGTAACTCTCTGTCTTCTGGCCTTATTAATTCATATTGCTAGAGGGAAATATTCATGTTCTTAATTTTCTAGAAATAGCCAGAAGTGGATACAGTCCCACTGTCTGAATTTCAGAAACAGAAGGTGAACTTTTGAGATGGTAGCTGACTTTACTTTGAAATGCTTTTGTGCTGCTCTGTACATAACACCTTCATCCACATCACTGGAAAAATATCAGTGGCCTTCAAGGAGATAACAGAGAAAGATAAACAGATGGAATGATTTTTTAAATTTATTTTTTTTTCTAAATCAAAGAATCTCCTTGGAGTTGCCTATCCTGGATCTATGCTTTACTAACAATTATAGTTCCAGTGGTAGCTGCTCGTTCCTTTCACCTAGTTTGCTTTGGAGGGGACATTGACCATCTGTAATATTTAAGTTACAAATAGCTATGGCCATATAGCTAAAACAGAAATTACACTTTCAAAAATATATATGAAAATGTGGAAATTCACTTTTCCCTCTGTGACTAAACTGCAGCCAGATCTTGCTTAACATTATCCTCATGGCTCTGTAGGAGCACTTTTTTATTGTGTGTGTATGTGTGTGTGTGTGTGTGTCTACATTTGTGTGCATGCATGGATGCATACATGCGACTGATGTGTAATTTCAGTAAAATTAAGAGAGAGAAGAACCATGGAAAATGCAATCCAGTACTACCAAATTCCTGGACAGGTAGTCCATGCATCAATCTTTCCTCACTTCACATTCTCAGGACAGTTCAATGTGCCTGAGGCCTCAGAGGAATTTTTCTCATATGCCTCCAGTGTTTTTATAAGACTGCCTTGGCAGGAAATACATATGTTCTTAATAATGATTAAAAAGAATAAATTCACTTTTCAAAATCAAAGTGAAAATGGCATAGCAGGTGTAATTGAGGAAAATGATTATGGTACTTATCTGTCTTTACAGAAAAAGCTCAAGGGAATTTACTATCTTCACAAGGATATAATATTTTAGTAGATCTTGAGTATATGGTTTGCCAAGAATTCAAGGCTGAGTATAAACCATGCCATTCAAAGAGTGAATATGAGCATTCCACCTGGGTAAAGAACAACTTTTTAAAGAAAGAAAGACTATAAACAGAATTTGAAATAAACCAGGTACAAACTTGCCCATACAAAATCCAGCAAGGAAACTGAAAGGAACTTTCAGCATGGGATCTCTGCACTGCAAATACAGGAAGAAAATGAATTTTATAATCAGATGGTTAGCCTAAGATCCACCTGACGACTGCATTTTCACACAATTAAATAAAGAATAGAAGTCATACACAGTTTGCATATGAGTCTAACTCTGTAGGTAGCACATAGGCAGCTCCTAGTGCAGTTCTTGGAGTACAGAACTGTATCTCAGGTAACATCATGCATATTTCTATGACATTATGAGAAATCTTGGCATCTAGCATGCTCCACATGAGTTTTGAGGCCAGCCTCTACTTTGCATCACCTTGTCTGTTTAAGCTGATGGTGAACATTAGAAGAGTTATGAGGAAAATAAGGGAGCAACAGGCAAGTTTAGGCTCCAAGCAGCACATTTGACCAGCTCTTTGCTCCAAGAGGATGGAAGGAGAATGTAACGTTGTTCACAGATTTCACAACTCCGATTCATGGAATATTTGTTGGAATTATTCACTTTATTTGCCTATCACCATAGCAGCTGATTCCTTCACATATTAAAAAAATAATAAACACATTGGGGCCACATTTCATGAGCTTTTGAATGTTACTTTCTGGTGTGTAATTGTTTCTTCTTCATTGACTACTTATCAAGCTGCAGTATGCCTAGCCTTGCAAATCCAGCAAACTTGGAAAATTCCTTTAATTTTTAAAGTTTGTTTGTTTGCCAGGTGGTTTTTTCCTCCAGGCTTGTCCAACTTTGAAAATTACAACTTAAGTAAAACCAAAAACATAAGTGTCATGGATTGCTGAGGGATTACCTTACCACATTAATATTCAATAATGCCAGCTTTCCTAGTTCAGCACATGAGAGCCCTGATTCAGCAGGGTCCTGAAATGGGGCCTGAAAATTTGGTGGAAAGAGGAAGCTCTTTCTTTTGAAGCTGGCCATCACTTTCAAATAGAGATTTTTTCTTCCCATGTGCACAGAATGCTTACAAGAGTTTCTGTTAAGTGTATGAATTTGGTAATCTTCCTCCAAAATATTATGATTTTAAAAAGTGGAATAAAACCTCCATAACTGTCAACCCCCAAATGGAAACGTTTCCAAAATATTCTCTTTTTTTTCCTCTTTTCTAGCTTCTACTGATCAAACTCTGCCTTTGTGTATGTATGTATGTATTATAAACTGCTGAGGCATAAAACTAATATGAAGGGGAGAGATCAGAACATAAAGTGGGACCGCCTACCACAGAATCACAGAATGGTTTGTGTTGGAAGGAACATTAAAGATCATTCAGTTCCAACCCCCTTACCATGGATAGGGACACCTTCCACTTGATCAGATTCCTCAGAGCCCCATCCAACCTGGCCTTGAACACTTCCTGGGATGGGGCATCCACAACCTCTCTGAGTAACCTGTTCCAGTGTCTCACCACCCTCATAGTCAATAATTCCTTTCTAAATCTACTCTCTTTCAGTTTTAAGCCATTTACCCTTGTCCTGTCACTACATGGTCTTGTAAAAAGTCCCTCTCCATCTTTCTTATTGGCCCACTTAGGTTCTGGAAGGCTGCTGAAAGGGCTGCCAGAGCCTTCTCTTCTTCAGGCTGAACAACCCCAACTCTCTCACCCTGTCTTTGTAGAAGAATTACTCCAGTTTTGTGATCAACTTAGTGCTCTTCTTCTGGACTCACTCCAGCAGGTCCATGATCTTCTTATGTTGGAGGCCCCAGAGCTGGATGCAGTATTCCATGAGAGTGGAGTAGAGGGTCAGAATCCCCTCCCTCAACCTGCTGGACATGCTTTTTTTTGACGCAGACCAGGAGATGGTTGGCTTTCTGGGCTGCAAGTGCACAGTGATGGGTCAGGTTGAGCCTCTCACAACCAATATCCCAAGTCCTTCTCCTCAGGGCTACTGTCAATCCGTTCTCTCCCCAGTCTGTATTTGTTATTGGGATTGCCCTGATCCATGTGCAAGACTTACTATTACATAAAAGCTTTTTTAGGTCAGGCAGTGTTTTGCAACATATGCATTTGCCAAACCACACTCTGGTGATAAACCCCTGGCAAGTGATGTTTTCTTAGCCAAGAGTTAAAGCATGCTGAAGGTGAAAACAAATTTTGCTGGAGCCAGCAAAAGGACTGAAACAAGCCAAGCAAACCAGTGATGCAGGCAATTTGCTATTCGCTCACTGGTGAGGAAAATGGACTTCAGCTCAGAAGAGTCTAAAACTCTAGGGTAATCCTGTCAACACAGTGAAGTGCAAAAGGGACGGTCAGCTGTGGGGGGAGGTGCTGGAGGGCTACTGAGTTTTCCTCTCCTACAGCCTTCACTTGTTTTTCACACTGATTGCTTGTGATTTTGCTAGACTTACCGAGAGGGATAGGGTCATGTGCAATTCCTTGCAGAAGGAGAAGCAGACTCAGGGTGAGTGCTGGCTTTAGGTGGAGAGTTTTCCTGTTTTCAGGAAATGAAGATTTAGCACCCTGGAACCGCAGGCAGGAGGAATGATCTGTTTTGCCAAGAGCGATGTGAGCTGGGACACTTACCTATCTGGCTGTGGGAGCTGGGGAGCAGGCAGACTGTGGGGATGGAGCCGTGCCGGCAACCGAACCCTTACCCCATGGCTTCTTCTGCTCGGTACCTTGGTGCTCCCATGACACAAAAGTGTTTCCAGATGAGTGGATCACATCCAAGTGTTTGCCTTTTGGCTATTAGCACTGCAAGAGCAAATAATTTTTCTCATGGCTAACTAACTTCCTTCAATTCCTTCCCCCCTGAAATTTGCTTCTTGTTTGTCATGCCATGACAATATCACTGTGCTATCCAGAGTGAATGTGTTAATGCAGGAAGGGACAAATCTGAGAGGCTCAATTGGCAATTTTTAAACTCCAGATGGCCATTCTCCAACTACCTGTCAGCTTGAATAGGAAATAAGTCTCCTGACAGGCTCACTTCCTTCCGTTTGCATTGTTTTCAGCAAAAATAGATTTTTAATAACTCCCATAATAACATTTCTGCAAGGTGCGGCCTGCAAACCTTAGTCTGAAACAGGACAAACAGAGTGAAATGTCTGTTGACTTTTCACCTATCAGTGGCCTGTAGCCAGTGGGCTGTGGCTGATTACTAACAATAAAATAGGAAGTAACCTTAGATTAAATATTCCTAAGAAGTGCCCAATATCCAAAATCTGGCAGCAGAACCTTAGCTGTTGCAAGCTAGCTGAGGATCTGCTCAGAGTATTTAGGGATGCTGGTGAAATTAATAAAATAAATTTTGTCACTGATGTCTCCTAATTCATCAAATCTCCTTTACATGGTGTTCCTTCTCAGACATTTCTTACCTATTTGCTGTGCATTAATGTATCACAGCCGAGAACCTGTGGAGCAGTAGTGGGCTTTGTTTAGTTTGATTTTAACTGGCCATATAATTTTTCCAGTGGCTGCTCCGTTGTTCGGTCCTTATACTTTCTCCTAGTATGCATATACTGTCTTACCCCATGCAAAACTTTAGCAGCATTTCTAAAGGTTCCCAAGTACGTTACAGTGGTACCAGAATTAAAAAACTGCACTTCAAAGGGTTCTTCAAAGTTCTTCCCATTTTTCGTACTGTCTCCCATACTTCCATCCTTAGGGCCAAGCCTTCGATTAGAGACAGTATGTGAAGCCACCCATCCTAGAGCATTAGGGAGTTGAGATTTATCTGTTTTATCCTATCGTATCATACCCTATCCTATCGTATTCTATCGTATCCTATCGTATCCTATCGTATCCTATCGTATCCTATCCTATCGTATCCTATCGTATCCTATCCTATCGTATCCTATCCTATCGTGTCCTATCCTATCGTATCCTATCCTATCCTATCCTATCCTATCCTATCCTATCCTATCCTATCCTATCCTATCCTATCCTGTCCTATCCTGTCCTGTCCTGTCCAATCCTATCCTCTCCTGTCCTGTCCTATCCTATCCTTCAGTCATTATTTTGCACCATGACCAGTAAAGCATGTTTTAAGTGACAATAATGTGACTATTTTGCTAAAATTTTTGGTTGCAGTAGAAAGGATTTTTAAACAATTATTTTATATAGAGACAAACTGAAACAAATCTGATTCAATACAGAAAAGAGAAAATTCTGTTTTTAAACCATCAGTCTCAGTATTCCTATACTTTGAATTTTGGTAGACTTGAGTTGCTAACTTAAACAGAAACATTATGGAAAATGTGATATTCCCCCCTTCTCCACAAGATTTGTCTACATACATGGATCAAATCCAGCACCTTTAGCATTTTTTGTCCTTTATGCCTTATATATATATATGTGCATGTGCGCATATATATATATAAAAGTTTCCAAAAGTTTCAAAAGTTCCCTGCACCAGAGTACAGTCTTCCATAAGACTAGATCAGATCCAGTAGCAGAACATGGTAGAAATTGTTCCTTTGTGTCACAGTAGCCTTCCTATGAGTTACTTACACTTTTCCACAGCTAGTTGTTTCTAAAGTCTGTGAGGCGTTCCATATGTTCTCACTATGTCACACTGTAGCAGGCCGTTTTATTTATGTCTATATATAGCAAGTAAATAGTCCAGATATGCTAAGACTTGTTTTGAAAACTTTAGTCTGGCTAAAATGAAGGATATGAGATTTAGAAGTAAATTTATGAAGATAGGAACAACAGCAAGGAGCAGCCGGGAAGAGATTATCTCTTAACAGCCTCCGCTTGTACAGAGTGCTGATTACTTCAGAAAAAAATTCAATGTGCAACTTATCACTTGAACTAAGAAGATGGAAAGAAAGGGGCAATGGTAGTCTGGAAGCATTGGTTTAACTCTACCTGTGGAGCACATTGCTGGGGATCATTTCTAGGAAACCATTAATTTCATTTATAAAATCACCAGCACAGCAGCATGTTCTGCAAGCACCTCCATACAACCCACCCTGGGATTATATATGGTGTGCTGTATTATTGTATACACACAGCTGCTCTGTAGAGGAAAATTTGTGGCATAGCTGGGCAGAGGGCAGAGGGGAAAATCCCAGGATGGATACTGGCAGAGAAGTAGGCAGCAGGGGAAAGATAACAGAAAAAGCAGCTGTGCATAGCAGACTGTAGAAGTGGTGTAGGGAACCATACTGGCTAAGGTTGTGTCATTAGAAGTAAGACTGAAGACACAAGAAGGTAATAGAGTAAATTCTTAATAAAACCAGTGAGGTATGAGCAAGAGGGGGAACAAAAAGGAAAGCCCCAGGAGCACAGGAGAGGAAGTCCCATTTAGAGGCAGACAAACAAAGTTAGACAAGGTAGGAAAAAGCAGTGAGCTTGTTTAGGGGCAGGTATGGCATTACTCAATGGGAAAGCCAGGATGTGTGAGGTCGGGTCATCATGCCCCATTCTATATCCTCTCATCCACAGTGCCTGCACACCACTACATGTTTGTGCCTTTGTATTAGGTAATAGAGTTGGACATAATGCTTGGTATAGCCCAGTTGTGTTGTCAGAGGAAGACAGGAAGCCTACAAGGAACCATCTGTCCTTTCCACATTCCTCTTTTGCAGGACCACTCCTCTTATGCCCTTCTCTCTAACTGAAAAGTCCCTCTGAAATTTTCAGATTTATCTCTGGAAAAATGAAAGTCCAAAATCAAATCAACTCAATCAATAAATATGAGAACAGTAGGAAGAATATGATAGGAAGAAGTTAATTAGAGAAACTTTAGCTGGTATTTCATATCATAATTGATAGCTTCAAAGTGCTTTTTGCTTGGTAAGGAGGACTCAACTACATGTAGTGCAAACTGTTTATAAAGCTTGGTGGTGACTATTGCAATTTCCTTTTGCAGTTTTGCTGAGTCTAAGGCACGTTTTATGTGGCACAGGGTGAGTTTGACAAAACACATTGCAGTAGGTTTAATTCTTTAAAGACACCCCAGCTGCGTACAAAGACAGCCCTCACTGCTAAGATAGGACACAATTGCTACCACATACACCAGAGCTCCAGGCCTGGGCTTTCCTGTCTATGTGCGCTGTGGAGCTCAGGGCTCTTTTATCATGTCTGCCTTATATCTATATAAGCTACGAATCTGGCTTTACAATATCCTAACTCTGTCAGTTTGCATCGAGTGCCTTCTGATGCCTTTCAAAGACCAGTTAGCCCTAAGCATTGTTGTCTCTTTTCAGAGCAGAGAATGTAAATGTTCAATAGATGGCCCTGGAGCATTTATAAACTCATATGAGTTTTTGTTTCATGATCCTTTAAGAACATGTAAGTGGTTGGTGCTGCAAAATGTTATAATAATGTTTTAAATTTTCTTTGAATGGTAGAATTGATAGAAATGGTTTTGTGAATTTGTTATATAATACAAACAATGTTAGTTCATCTACCAAAAACCCAAATCACTTCTGTGAAAATTTTTATTGGGTTTTAATTTTGAAAATTTTATTTCAACTGGCATCAGGCCTTCTCATTTTGCCCTCACCATTTTCACAAGCTTTTGGCATTTTTTCTGATGAGGGGACAGTCTTTCCAATAATTCAAAACTGGTGAATGGCAGTCCAGAACCTGATCATTTCTACACTTTTAAGTCCCCACAAAACCCTGGAAATTTTGAGAGCTTATAAATTCCCATATGGATAGTAGACAAATTTATATTTTTGTAGTACTCTCAATGTCTCAGTGGCACTTTGGTCTGGATTTCATTGAATATAGAAACCAACAAAAAAGATTTGTACCAAAGTTATTACATAACATTCACAACATTAGTTATAGTAAAGAAATGTAACCAGACAGCCAAACCCCTCAATTAAAAGAACTTAATGTGGCTACCAAAATACTCCATCCTTTCGAGCTCAAATAAGTAAACCTTTCAGGCTATAGGCATGATGGGGGAAGACTAATTAAGGAAATGAGGTAAGATTTCTTCATGTTATACTAATGACGTAAAAACTCATTCCATGCCATCCCCTCTGTATGAAACACTGGGTTTTCCTGTTGCTTCATTCAGTTGACTTTTAGCCATATCCTATCTCTGTCCAGTCATTCAGGAGGTAAATTGACTGCACAATGTATGTGTGTGGCTATGGTGCATGCACTAAGTGTCCATGTGTGTTCATATGTATACATCCATGCAGGGACAGGCTGAAGGATTACAATCTCTTGGGCTGGAAGGCAAAGGGAGGGCTGTGCAGCTGTGACCCAAGGTGAGCTGAAGTGGTCAGTGCAAAGGGGGAAGCCAGAGCTGTTGATAAATGCTCACAAGCTTAAATTAATGCACACATTTCTTTTGTATGATGTTTTTCTCTTGGTAAGAACTCAGTGTTAAGAAGAGTAAATAACTGGGCAAATGTAACCTTAACAGAAGAGATTTTTGTGTTCTGAGTAAGGTTAAAACACTGTAGGAAAATGAAAATCTACTGTAGACTACCACCTTAAGTCTTGCATTCACAGTTCTTATGAACAGGGAGAAAGACAGAAAGAATATGCTCTTGTCTTTTTGCTCTCTGTGTGGGGATTACCACTGATTTTCACCTACTAGTTCCTAAAGTCTACAGCATAAATAAAATTGTGGCGTCTCTATCTTTGGAGTTTAGTGAAGGTAGTTAAGAGGCTTGTCTTTGCATTGTGATTATTACTTTTGGTGTTGTCTTTGTCTTTTGTTACAAAGTCTTGTTTGTAATTCATTTCCTAGATAACAAAGACTACCATATAATTAAGGTCATTTGATGTTAATCAAGAATTCAAAAAAGGTGAGTTATGAGGAATGTGTGATTAATGTACAAATGAAAACACAGTCCTATTCTTTCCCTCTCTTATCAGTTTTTAATCCCTCTGACGTACTTAACTGGCTCCAGTTGAAGTCACTGGTAGTTTTATGTGGCCTGTGAATTTTTCAAGGAGCAGCTTCAAATTCCCTTGAGTTAGAGAGAGAGGAAAGAACAGAACTGCACTGCAACAAAAGTGCTTTCATGAGAATATTAACCATAAAGACTGTATGATACCTAATGTTCTCAACAGCGGTAATTTAGACAGGTGTAAGATCTCAGAGCCTTGAGACAGGGAACAGATTTCCTTAAGAGGATAGCAGCAGATAAACCCAAGGCAGGATACGACTAATTGTGATTGTACAAAGCATAAACAGCTGAAGTACTTAGACTTTGTGGAAGTTAGCAAATGAGTTGGAGAGAGAGCTAGCAAAAAAATGATAGCATCTGTCACTTGATGCAGTACAATATCATCACTTCATACCTCCCTCCAAAGAATGAGTGGGAAAAAATGACCTCAGAAGGTCTATATTATCCTTCTGAGGGATTTTCAGGCATCTTGGGTAAAGTGCCAAGTACACTGGAAGTGGGGGAGTGTTAGCTGTCTCCAAAGCACCAAAAAGAAATGGAGAAAAGGGATGAAATGGCCCAAAGAAGCAGACAAAACTACAATTTTGTGGCAGGTTGCTCTAGGTCTCATTGACCTTGGCAGTAATGCAGGGGTCATTTTTTATATTATTGAACTGTCCTTGAATAATTTCTCCAGCATCTACAAACAAGCTTTTCTTCCACATCAAACATCGTTGTCATGTCCTCCTTTCCAAAACTGACAAATAAACAGGATTTTTTTCTTTTTCAGTATGCTGGGAAAATCCAGCTTTTATCTATCATTTTTTTACTTAGACCTACTTAAAAAATTATCTAGGGACTAGCACATTATGCATGTGCTTCTATTTTCTCGCTTGTGAAAAAAAGACAGTTGTGGAGCAACAGATTTTGTTTGAGCACTTTGTAAGATAAGTTTAGCTTAATAAGTGAGAGGGTATGACATTTGAAACTAGAGTGAAGTAGGAACACTGCACTTTTGTTACAAATACTGGATTGGGCTTTTCAAAAATGTATGAAGAAGATAGTCACCCATTCCCACCCCAACTCCTAGATTTGTCAGAGTAGAGACCTGCCTTTTAGGTATTCTGACTTGCCTCCTAGAAGCCTTTTTCTCCTTTGACCACACAGGAAGCTAATTTTCTAAATTAGACACCTACATTAGTAATTGAAAATGACAATGCCTACTGATTTTCAAAGGGGAAACTGGTAGCCTAATTTGCTTTATTCCTTTGGGAACTTCCCTTTGAATAGACCTGTACATTCAGTAATGTGCAGAATGGGACAGTCATGTGATCCCTCCAGCTTCACCTAACATGTGTTGCCTTATTATGGGGATTTTGTAGACAGTGGCTACTGGCTGTTGCATTCTAAGCTGTATGCAGGGCTAAAGGACAACCTCCATGATAATTTTCATCTCCAGATGTAAAGGACTGAGAAACCACAAAGGACTGATGTGTGTGCTGAGAGGCAACCCCACAACATATTAAAATTGTTAAGGTTCCCATACTTTGTGGCATGGGATATGCTGAAGTACTCAAGAAATTTGTCATCTCATCCTTCAAAGGAAGTGCCCTCACCCAGACCTCTGTGCATACTGGTATAAACTGGAGTAGGAGGGGCAGTCAACAGCAGGGAAGCAAAATCTTAGGGAGAAGCTGGTGGGATACACTGAAAGGTGTTGAGGGTGCAGACAGGATAGCAAGATTGCTGCCTGTCCTCAGTGAAAAATCATGGTGACTAAGGGAGGTTCCCAATTGCTGGGAAAAGATTAACAGTAAATTCAATTTTGCAAGAGCAAGAGGACAATCTGGGGAACTACCAGTTAGTTCTGCTTCAGTGTCTGGATAAAACATGGAGTACAACCTCCCAGACTCCATTTCCAGACACATGAGAAACAAGAAAGTAAAGAGATGCAGTAGACATGGAAATAGTAAGGATATCATGCCTCACCAACCTGATTGTGTTCTATGATTAAATGACTGTGGATGGCAGAAAGGGGAATGGAATGTATGTGAAAAGGCTTTTGAGACCACTTCCACAGCATTTTAAATACTAGTTTCGGTCAATATGGAATGGATGGATTATTAGAAGAGTTGAAAATTAGTAGGATTGGCAGGCTCCAAGAATGGTAATTGATTTCCTGAGGGCAGCTTGGTGGCCAGCAACTATTACAGTACCCAAAGAGATGATACTACGACTACTCATTTAATATCTCCATCAGTGACCTGGATGATTTGACTAAATGCACCCTCTGGAGATCTGTGGATAGTGGTGCATCAGGGGAAGTCATTGAGACACTGTGTGGCAGAGCTGCAAGGGCCAAGGGAAATGTTAGATCTGGGCAACATAAGCTGCATGAAGTGCAAAGTTGTGCATCTGGACTGTGATAACCGTCTGCATCAGGGCAGACTGGGAACTGAGTGGCTGGGAAACAGCCAAACTACCTCCAAGTCAGCAGTGTGCTTGCTGTAGGGGAAACCACATGCCACTAGGATGAGCTTGGATAACAGATTGATGAAACTATCTCTGCTTGGCATTGGTGAGGCTTCACCTGAAATACTGTGCCAGACTTAGTTTCTCCAGTTAGAGATACTGAGACACTGAGTAAGGTCCAGTGGCAGGCCCCAAACACATACGGTTGTGGAGCACATGGCCTGATAAGGAAGACATGGGCTTGTTTCATTTGATAGAGAAGAAAAAGAGCTTATCAAATGTATCTTACAATTACTAAAAAGACAAGGATAGAGATATCAAAAGACTCAAACTCTTTTCAGGCAGCTACTTACTAGCTACTAGACAATTAGTCTAGCTACATGAGCAAATAGTCTTTCTAAGGGAGATAATTGCAAGTTGTAAGAAAGGAGGTTCAGACCAAAAACTTTGGAAAGTTTATTCATCAGCAGGTAGTATGGCTCTGGAGCATCATACCTGAAGTGCTGGTAAAATTGCCACCTGTGGCCATTTTCAAGGCTTATGTAGCAAAATGCAGCTGACCTCACATAGCCACAGTCTCTGGTCGGTGTAGACAGCCTCCTGAGGTTTTCCCTCCAATCAGTGCTTCTAAGACACTATGACAACACTTTCCTCCAGCATACAAGGGAAGGCTGGCATTTAATGGTTCCCTTTTGCTGTCTTATACAGTTAGTGCTGCTCAAGAATATTTTAAACCTTCTCTGATTAAGGGCAAAGCAGGTTTTGTCACAGACATGCAGGTAGCATAGTGATAGACAAAACATCACAGATATTTCTGATGTAGAATTGAAAAAAAAAGCTGGATGGTGTTGAAGAGTGACCTTTCTTTTACTGGAAGGCACAGAATTGTTTTGGGGGGGGCTTATCATTATACAAGAAAACAGGTCTATGAAGTGGACTTGTTATAGTGGGTAGATGGCTCACAGAGATGTCTTGCCTACTGTGCTTTCTAGCTTATACACTGTAGAATATTATTTGCATTTTCACCTGTTTGTGAAAACAGATCACATATCTTTTTGTTTGCTTATGCTGTAAACTGGTCTTGCATTGCCCTGCTAATATCTGTATCATGCTCAAAATTCTTCAAGACTTATTTTCTTCTTCCTCTCTTCTGTGCATCTTACTGAACAATTACACCTTCTCCCACCCCTCCAAAACCTCCCAGTTCTGAACCTAGTATTTGAGTGTGTAACTCTTCTCTATGGTTCTTCAAATCACTATTGGCAAGGCAGAAAGATGGTTCAGATGTTTTCCTGAGACCTCCAGAAATATGTAGGTATAGTGCCCTAAAAGAGGTCAGTCCATATTTGTTTTTACAAGAAGATATCTTGTTTGTGATCTTCTTTGTCATATAAGACAGATTGTGGCTAAAGACATTAAACTGTGGAATGATCTGACACTATAATTTTAATATATTTAAGAACAAATGATGTAAAAATAAGGGAAGGATTTCTGTCATCCTGGGGGCCTAAATCAGAAAAACTGCAGTCCTCTCCTCTCCTCTCCTCTCCTCTCCTCTCCTCTCCTCTCCTCTCCTTTTCCCTGAAATCATTAGCAGGAGAATATTGCTTTGTACTCCTCAATATTTAGCTGCTTTGATTTTTTTTCCCCCCTTTTAAATACCAAACGAGATTAAAGCATAAACTGGATTAACTGCTCCTCAAATGCCATTTTGTTAAGTGAAACTGTATTTATGGGGATGGGATGGCTCAGTGGATTGATGATGAGATACCATTCTAGGTCACTTGTTCAAAGTGATGTTAGTCTGGTAGTGAGTGAAAATACATTGCTTGCCATCTGGAAGTTTTCTAGCAATGAAGCCCATAATGAAGTAGTTGCAGTCAGTTCCTGAGGGGATCTCCACATCCTAATATATGCACCAAAATAGACAGTAACTGAGTGTCCCTTTCACAGGCCTTTCTGGGATCAAAAAAGATAAAATTCTAGGAAGGCTTAGAGTGATATCTGACACAAGAGACAATGAAAAGAACCTCTACAAATAATACTTGAGATTCTTTAGCAAAACAATGTCTGGAAACTTGTTCTGTGGTGTTCGTAATCCAGACTTATTGGTCTAACACTTCCTTCAAAGGCTGGAATGCTTCTCAAAAGGCTAAGAAGAGAAAATGAAATGACTTTCAAATTGAAAAGAGAACAAGCTTTTAAAGTCACCTGATTGTCAAGAAAAACGTTTCAAAAGCAAGGCTTTTAGGCTGAGTAATTTTCAGGGTAAGGTAGTAGACATGCCCTTACTTGAATCCTGTGAAAGACAGATGAACTCCTCCCATCACTGTTATCTAATTACAAGGATGATTAAATAGGTATGGGCAACATTTTCAAACCTGGGTTCTGAGTTTGACACAATATCCAAAGGAAGATATGAAAAAGGTGGGGTGCTTTTCACACAGACTATCATTAAGAGTAGTGAAAGCTCAAGGTCTCAGCCATGATTCTCAGAGAACAATTGAGATTAAGAATAAAAATTAAATTGTCTATTAGTGTAGGCTAAAATCCCCCCAATTCTTTATTGCACTTCACTACATGTAGAACCCCCCCCCCCCCCCCCCCG
>VYZT01020419.1:34906-54522 GCA_013400735.1 Pomatostomus ruficeps | reverse complement strand
TATCAAAGCAAGAGAAAATAGATTTATACACAATTAACTGAGAACACTCATCCTATTTGTTGGAATTCCCAATTGGAGACATGGGTTAAAGCTCCACTGGTAGCAAAGAAAAAGTCAGCAGTAGAACAAGTGACATTAGGAACATCGTCACCAGGAGGTCCCAGGAAAAGGAACAGGGCTGATTGGTCCTTTGCAACTTCCCAAGGTGTGAACCAGAACCTAGAGTCACCCTCAACACAAGTGGATGGAAAGATTAGGAAGGGACAGTGTTGATCCAAACTTGAGCAGTTAACCTTTTCTCAAAGTAAGGGAACTCAGTATCTTGTTTTCTAAAGCAGGTAACAGAAATAAGGGCAAAAAGTCACAGACCTTGCAAGGGTTCAAGTTTCCTCCATTTCTGCTCCAGTCAGCCTCAGGGACAAGACTCTGGTGGAGCTTTGCCAATAGGCTAAAGCAGCCTTCCACTGGGGAAGACCATGTGGTGGCTCCCCACCATACTGGGGAAAGGGAAACGGTGTTCAAGGCCATGGCCCAGCTCTCCTGGAGCTGCTTCACCCCATCTCCCTTCTGCTGCCATTAGATTCAGTTAGAGGAGCAACTACAAGGTTGTCCAAACTTAATTCGGGGTATTAAGAGTCGATTGAGGAGTTTTGATGCCTCCCTTGCCCAGAAGCCATTTTCACATTTGAGCCCTCTTTCCCTGTCATCCAGCTTTGAAGAGCACGGCTCTGTTGGGATCTAAAGTGATTGGCGGTAGTGACTCTTGCTCAAATGCTGCCATTCACACATTAAGCTCCTCTGCCTCAAAGGCCTGGCCAGCCAATGCTAACAATAAACAAACCATAATAACTCACAACTGCGGCTCAACCCAGCCCTTAATGACATTGTTCAATACTGCTTCAACACTGTGAAGAGCTTCACCGCTTCGTTCCCATGCTCCTAGGAGCATTTCCAGATTGGCTTTAGCAGGGGTGATTCCAACAGCTTATTCTAATTGTTTCGCTCGTACAGCACAGGGAAGCCAACCTGCCGTGAAACCTGATGCTTTTCTGCAAGAACAGGTTATTGCAGGGTAACAAGTGGCTTTTTTTTCCCGAGGTACCACAGGGGGGCACTCACATTAACATGTGCACCTCCCCGAGCTGCACACACAGCATCTTGCAGGTGTGCACAGCGCTGTGCAGCAGCGCTCAGACAGGGCTTCTAGGGAGGCACGGGCTTGGAAATGTGGCTGGAGCCACCTTTCCTCACCTGTGTCTCCAGGCACTTACTGTTGGTTTGTATTTTGCTTTGCCTTGTGGGTGAAAACAAAGCAAAAAGCTGAAGAAAGGTGACAATCTGAAAAAAACCAAACCAACAAAAAAAAGAGCCGTGTCTGCTAACACTGGTTTTTGTGCATTTGCTAAAGAATTTTGACCCAAGGAAAAAGGTATCAAGAAAGTCTGACAGAAGAGTGATGAAGGCATAATTTCTGATTTACATCATTAAGAAACTGATGTGTAGAAACTCCTCTCTAATCACACCGTGCAGCACAGGAAAATATACTGTGGACAGATATTGCAAGGCTTGAATAACTACTGTTTGAAAGGGTTCATCTGTCAATGGCTCTCAAAATGTTTGAGAACACTGCTGATTCCAGAGACTGCTTTCTGGAAACTCTTTGTCTATTTCAAAGCAAAGTCTGAACTTACTAAAAGCTGTTTCTCCTGGTTGTTGCAGATGGTTTGATCGAATGGAAGCACACACCACAGTGCATACATTAGAGCCAGAAGAGTCATAACTTTGATGCTTGCCTCAATATTTTAATTCTGTCAAGAGGCGCTTTTATATTATAAAGTGCTGCAGATAAAGGTACAGTAAAATACAGGATATTTATTTCCTGAAGTTTTGTGCATCTCTGAAGCTCAAAGCCAGTATCACAAAGGATTGAGAGAATGTCACAGAGATGTTACCTGTTTGTCAGATGTGAATGGTCGAAGCATGAGACCATGAACTGTCTGACTGAAACTCTGGCAGGGATGACCACACAAAATTTCTTGATTTGTTTTTTATTCAGTCATCCCCTTACAGATGCACCACCAGACTCAGTCTCTTCCCTGAAGTTTCAACTTTTCCCTTGGAGTCCACTTTTTCTCTGAATGTATCACACTCTGTCAGGAACAGCCTGGTGCATATTGTAACTTGGGAATGAGTAGACTCTGCCAAGATTTTGTAAACTACTTAGCTCCAGCCTCACACTGCTCCCACTGTGCAAGCAGTTCAGTCTAATGTTAGTATCTTCTGAAAATTTCACCTCTGGAGCCAAGGACCACTAGAGGGATATATGAAACAGGAGTGTGACAGTGATCAAAATCTATTTGGTCCAGACAGATAAATATCAGGCTAGCTTGAAGCGTTTCACCTCCTTGCTGCTGCCGGGAGTTATATTTTTTTTCATGGCAGAGGACTGTGGGCTAATTTCATAGCTGGTGTAAATCAATGTTGCACAATACACCATGGTGGAATGATGCTGATTTATGCCAGCTAGGAATCTGTCTGCTCATACTCCTACCAACACAGCATTGACTTATAAATCTTTCTTCTAAAAACATGTGGATGAATGAGAGGAACTGTTTCTGAACTGTGGCATGTTTCAAAATTTGCCTTGAGAAAATAGGAGAGCACCAGTGTCAAACCAGGATTAAAAAACTGCAGATGCTGAAGTGGGCCTTTTCCTAGAGGTGCCAGTTTTACCTCTGCTAGTCCTTCACTAACACCTGTGGAAACTGGGTTTGGAATCAGGAATTCAGCTGTCCAGATGCACTTATATTCACTTTGAGTTTCTGAGATCATGTATTCCTTTTGAGTTTTTAAATGATTCACCTTCTTCCCCATTAAACAGATAAAAAAAAAAGAAGTCCTATTGCTTAACTACTGCTCCTTCCTTCTTTACTTTTTTCTTCTCTTTTATTTCTTTTTTCTAAATGTACGTACGTATACCTGACTCCTTGGAGATCACTTTGTCTCTGTGATTGCAGGAGTCAGCCAGTCAGCCAGCAACACGACAGGACTTGCTTGTTTACATAGCTCTGAGGGTTATGACAACACATCAGAATGTACAGGTGCCGTGTGGAGATGCAGCTTGCAATTAAGATCAGCAAAGCTGACTATTTAATAAAGAATTCCTTCATTTTATAACAACCCGATCTCATTATGATACATGCAACAAATCAGCTCCATAAAGCTCTGTAAAAATTTGTTCTCCCTTGGTATTAAATATTTGAGCTAAAGTTAAGATAACAGTTACAAAACAATTGCATTAATTGAACAGAAAATTAAACCCATAAAACGTGGTTAAATGCAATTTCCTTGTAATTGCAGTGAATGTGCTGTCAAGATAATTACAAAACGATTGTTAATATTTTTTTTAGTCCATTTGGTGGCATTTCACCCCCTCCAATATAGCAGTCAGAGATAAGAAAATCAGGAGAGCACTCTTGAGATGACAGTCTGGTTTGGGCCTTTAGTTAAAGTGTGGCATCAAGGCTAAACCAGTGCTAAGATTGCTTACTCAGCACAGCAGAGGAGGCTTCTTGCAAAAACCTCTCTTCAGATTTGCACACTAAGCAGGGGGAATTTCAGAAGTAACTTGCTCCTTTCAATAATAAAAAGCTTGTCAGAGCATCTCTTTATAGGAAAATTCAGCCCTATCAAGTTGCTTTTGAACAATAGCTTGAGAAAGTCTATTTTTCCTTTTAAATATAGCTCAGAATACCTGCCACTTCCTACTGGCCCAGGATCTGGGCAATCTGATGGCTATCTATAACTTGAAATGTGGAATACTCTTCCTATTTTTTTGGTGGAATTTCCTCCTCACCATATAATAGTCAACAAGTGGCTGTTGCCTTTAAAAACAAAAGTTCTAAACCCATGATTTCTGCTAAAAATGCAATCAGATACTCTGTTTTCAGCTACAGTCAGGTGGAATGTATGGTCTCTGCAGGTATCAGTCCTTCACTAGAGGACAGGAGATTCCTGACACATGGTATGCCCTTTATCCCAGAGGAAGGCAACAACACGTTAACATGACACATCCCTCCATTTCAGGGAATTGCAAAGTACACTGATGACACATCAGATACACACTTCTCTTTTGGGCTTACTCTTTTGGAGTCAGCTTTTCCTTTTCCCTTGAGTTTTTTACTTTCTACTGTTTGCCTGCACTGCCTCTTCTACAGTGTAATTAAAATTATTTTCTCTGGAGCTGTTCCTTTCATATATTAGCCAATTCATCCACACTGGATGAATTCCCTATTCCCTGGAAAAAGACTGAGTTTATTGACATAAAATACTCCTTGGCTCAAGTGGCTGAGCGTGGACAGGCCGACTGGGAATCTGGACAGAGATCCTGCTCTGAGAAGGTCTTGGATCACACTGCAATTCTGAGCCCAGTATTTTCTCATGTCTCCTCTGCCAAAATATCCTTCTTTTGCTGTAAAAATTCCCTGCTATGAGCAAAGGTTCACATCTTCCTTACTTGGAGCAGGCCTCACTGACATCTCATCTTATTTATGCTTATAATGTAAACGCTGTAGAGAGTTCCGTACAAAGGTGATAGGAGACCTTTAGAGTTATGGACACATTTGTCTCTCCTCTGCCAGCAGTGTTTTTACTGATGTCCTGTTCTCAGCCAGTCTATTTCCATAATTTTTAAATGTTTCTGTCATTTTGACTAGTATTCTTCCATGTTGTGTTTTTATTATGTGACTCTTTTTGGTAGTTTATTATTGCTTTTTCTCATATTGCTGATAAACTTCTGTGAACATAGTCACAAACACAATTCATTAGACATTTTTTGTTTCAAATGCTTATCCCAATAAGCTTGGCCAAATTACATTGTGACACTGCAGGGTTTGTGACTGTTTAAATGTGAATCTGAAAGTGTCGGAGTTTGAAACCCTACACAGACTGAAAGTTGTATTTAAAGAGCACTGAGTCTTACATGGAGTAGATCTGCAGCAATGCAGTGACTCCATTATCTTGAGTATGCATGACAGTAGGCTGTACTCCTCAGTTCCCATTTTACTTGCCCAAGCTCTTCCTAGCCACAGGCTGGTCCTTGCACTATCCTGAAACACAGTCCTCACCTACATCCCTTGGATTATGACAGACAGCCTGGGTCCAAGTAGCCACCATAATTTCTTTCTAGCCATCTAGTAGGTACAAGCTTGCAGGCTGTGGAGCTTTTCCAAAAGAAAAGTGGTGTTTTTGATCTTTTTCTCCTGTGGCCCCTATTGCTTCTCTGTCCCACAGGGGGAGACTGATTGGTGAGTTATTTCAAAGCACACACCTGGAGTGGAGAGGAGCTGGGGATGGGAAATGAGGGTAAAAGGATGGCAGGAAGGTAAAAGTCAAGAAGCTTTTGGGTTTGATATGGAAAGATCCAGTGTGCTGTGGCCTGCCTTGTGAGGAAAGGATTATGCTTGGAAGGCTGGTGAGCGATGGGTTAACAGGAAACTACTGCAATACCCTGCCTCTCCCCTGCACACCATCTACCTGTAGGCACCAAAATTCCTCTCCCTGGGGAAGTGCTCAGTGATCCATTTGCTGCTGTGACTATCAGGGAGAGCAAGGAGCTGCTGGGACAGAAGGAGCCGGGTTACCAAAGGGTTCTCCTACAGAAACAGCTCCTGACTGTGCACATGAAAGAAGAAGGGAGAGAGACAGGTGTGTGTTTGCTTGCGTGGGGATCAGTCACACAAACAAACAAATAAACAAAACTACATCCAGAAGGGATTTTTCTTCCTGTCTTAAGTGCCTCTGCCGTTGGTTTTGCAAGGAATTTTGCTAGCTTGTACGGTTCTCGGTGTGCAGCAGCTGCTGATGAAAACAATTCACTTGTGCACTTACTTCTGTCCTTTGAGCCTGTGTTTTCAAAGCTTCCTCTGTTTTCCTGTTTCTTACTCACATCACCGAGGGCTGTGACTGGAAAAATGCATGCAGGTCAGTGCCTGCTTCTGAGTCTTCCAGGTACTGCCAAGCTTGAGCAATAAGGTATAGCATAAATTTGGCTTCTTCCATTTCCAACGCCCCCCCAATGATAGTGAGAAGTTGAACTTGTTTTTAAGTACCTTCAATTTCCAGTCCAAATTACTAATTTCCTTTAAACTCCATCCACACCACCTCATGTTTTCAGTGGGAGCCTATAACCATTTCAAAAGCAGGCAGCTAGGAAAAGAGATATCTATCCATGTGCTATCACAGAGTGATGGGTTTGGCTGAACAAATTAGCATCTCTCGGCTGTTCTGATATCAAAAGAGTACCTTTGTCTGTTTCTGTATTTTCTGGCAGTGTCAAGAGGTTCTTCACTTGATGATTCATCAAATCTTAAGGATTTTGCTTTGCAAGAGCTTCCACTGCTTCCAGCGTGTCCTTTTGCCCTTGCTTTATAGTCGTGGATGTGAGCACAGAATGCCCTTGTGGTGTGGCTGTGGTCTCTGCTGAGCATGCATTGAGAGCTGGGCTCGGCCCCTGCAAGGGTGGGTGAGCAGCATGTCATGTGGGGACACACAGCCCCAAACTCTGGGCCCTTTCTTTGTAATGCCAGGGGGGTGACAGTGTCCTCTGAGATACGATGAGCCTTTCAGTCTGCACAGGAGCTGTGCAGTGCGGAGCAGCTGGCAGGGCCCTGCTACAGGTGCTCCCAGCTCCCAGCTGTGCCACAAGAGGGTCTAGCTGTGCCTGCTCTGCCTTCCCCGCGCGAGGGGCCTTACTGACCACCAGAAGGCGAGAAAGACAGGACCCTGGAGCAAATCTTGGCATGCTGTGAGATGGCAATATGGATACATGCTGAGAAAAATGGGGGAACATATATCTCAAAAGCAGGAGGACTTGAACTCCTAATGTCAAGGGGAAACCAAGGAAACCAAACACTCAGAATTTTCAAGTGGCAGCTGAGGTGAGGTTGACATTTTTCCTTCAACTCATGAGAAGAGTCAGACAGATGTGAGTCAGCCTCAAATATTGTCCTTTCTCTGGTTTACAGCAGACACATACTTTAAAGCTCTGCCATATCATCCTCGTCATGTAAAGAAATCTCCTGATTCAGAGACTTCTCTAAACCACTTAAGATTTTTGTGTGTGCTCTCCCTCCCCAATTGCTTGGAGCCCTGAAAACCACAGCCTTTGCTGGCAGACAATAGAGATACGACCTAAAGTATTCAACAAGAAAAAAAAACAGAACAGAAAAAAAAAAAAAAGAACGGCTGTTGAGGAGGCTTAGAACATGTCCCAACATTTTCTGCAGGTTTTTTCCTTTCTTGAGGCAATCAGAGCAATGCCTAAGTTTTGCACCTGCCATGGGCAAGTGCCTCTGTCTTTTAGTGAAATAACTCTATGCATTTTTAGTGCAAGCCCTGGCCTGCTTCGTATCCTGCTTTACCTGAATGATTATATCTTCTTTACTTTGTTAACTTTTCAATAGGCTGTGAAAACAAAAGCTGTCACTCTGATACCTGACATTTGATATTCAGCAATGCCTACAGTACAAAAAGACCCCCTCCATCTCTCAGTCCCTGCCTCCAAGCATCACTTGGCATGATCCTGCTTGTAGCTGTTCACTATATCAATATGCAAAACCTTCCCCTGTCAATGTTTCTTTCAGCAGCAACCCTAACCTACATCTTCAAGTATAAGCTTTGCTACAGTGATATGAGTTTGATAGAGAAATCAAAGTTACTGTCCAGTGAAATCTCAGTTGGCTGTGATCATTAGGGCATCTCAGGGAAGTACTCATTTGGGGAGACAAAGCTACAAGGCCCAAGACAATTTCTCTGTGTATGGACACAAACTAAAATGTTATAATTTGGTATGGTTGGACTTAGGAACTCTGGGAATTCCCAGAACTATGTTTCAGATTCACAGCGATCATAAAAATTAGTTCTGCGGTTAGCTCATGTTCTGTGGCAAGAAAAGAAGTCTTCTAAAGTCTGTTTTTCTAAGATATCTAGGCTTTATTTGACTGTATATCTAAATTATTACTTTGAAAGCCTCTACATCTATTCATGTTAGCAAATTAATCCCTCTAGACTCCTCCAGTCCAAAGACAAGCTCTTGGCTCTTCGTAAAGGCCAGCTCTCAGAAGACAGATAGGGGGCTTAGGGTGGGTGGGCTATAACATCCTCATTTATTCAAATAACCTTCACTTGAGAGATCCCTCAGATGAGGAAAATCTGCCTGGAAAACACAGAGACCACATATTAGAGCAGTGTACAGCTCAACAGGCAGAAGGGTAGGTAAAAGTAAACAAAAGGATATGTGTTTTGGGGGAGGAATATTTTTTTGGATGGATTCAAGCTGGAGGTGTAAGGGTACACAGAAAGCCACAAATTGCTGAGGACAGAGAAGTTTGCAGATCAAACAAATCTAATGTTGCTTTGGTATGTAATGGCCATGATGAACTGATTTTCCAGCACTTTCTCCTGAGAAGACATGGGAGAAAAACTCTGAATGTGTTTCTGGTAGCCTCAGCTCTGGTGATTCAGGAAGCAGCTTTTTCAGTCACTGACTTGTTTTCTGCTCTATGTTCACACCTGGGTGCAGAGACTAGGGAACTGAAAGTCTGGGTTTCAAATGAAATGAATGCTTCTGGGTATCCCAGTTTAGAGTGAGCAGCTCTAATTCTGGACATTAAGAGAGCTATGATTTGGGGGAGTCTTGAGCCTGTGTCCTCTGAATGTGAGCCTTTTTTATGTCCTCTCAGGTTGGGCATTAAAACAGAAGGTTTTGATAACCTGTCTTCTGGTGCCAAGGTAAGACAGTTATGAAAATGTAAATCAAATGTTTTTAGCATATCAAATTTCCAGTGATGTGAACGGGAACTAACAGGACCTTGAGTTCTCAACAATTACCAAAATCACACCATTTCTACTTACCAATTTAATCACGTGTCTGTCTTTCTACATTCCTGCTTCTCTATTTCACATCCTTTCTAAAATCCATTCTTTTTGCATCTGTCAAAGACAGTTGCAGACATACTAACAGCGAACTTTATCTTAAAACAGAGGATGACTGAATTCACTTTTTTTAATGAAAAAAATTCTCATAGTTTGCTTCCTTTTTGGAAGAATTAAAGGGTCTCTCTGGAAAAATTTGTCTTTTCTCATGGGGGGGCAGGGGCGGGATTCTGAACTACCCAGAACCCCATGAGGATCTTATGGATATGTGTCAGTGCACCTCTGTAAAAATCAAGCACTATATTGAGACTGTGAATGGTGATTTCATTGGATTTTACAGGAAGCAGCTTGTACAGCTACATGTTCTAGGAAAGATGAAGAACTCTGAGAATGGACTTTGCAAAGCTTATATTTGTTCCTTGCAAAAGTATCTCTTAAAATATTAAAATTCTTGTCCATCTTATATCACTAGGGTTAGCACATTGTAAATGGTTTAGAATGAATCAAACATGTCCCTTTCCCTTTGGCTTTGAAACTCCTTTCCTGAAATTTGACTGAGTCTATATAACCAATGTCATTAATTCCCAGTGTAATTTTGTGTAGTGAATTTTGTGTAAAGAATTTGGCAGTTTGACAGTAAATAATGATTCCAGGTCAAGAAATATACTCTCAATTATTTCATTATCTCAGTGTCTTAAGGGAGGGCATTGAACAGGCCCTGGAGCAAGGAAATAAAATGTTTCTTAACTCCAAACAAAACCCCCTGAATTAATTTCTGGGCTTTAGATAGATAGCAGCTATTCTGTCCTTTAAGGTGTCAAACCCATGTTTTTTTTGGCCAACTCTGAACTCAAGCACACAAAGTAATCCAAAGAAATGTTTAATTTTCTAGAATAACATGGGCACATAATGACTCTTCTTGTTAAAATGGGGGAAATAGGGCATAGTTTAGGTGCTTTCACTTGACTTTGGAAAACCAGATTGTGGCACATGTTTTTGAAAATATGACTCTAACATTTCAGGGGAATGTGATTCCAGTCTTTAGGTTCCACTGTTAGAACCTGTTGCAAGCTGGTGGTAAAACTCCTCTTTTGGCCTCCCAAATAGTGGCCCTACCTACAGTACAAAACATTCCTAGTTCTATCATCTTGGCATTAATTATCCTAATCTCTTTTCTAATGTTCAAGCTGTTAATTTAACCATGTTGTCTAAACTTGCATTGGAAATGGGGCTGGATTTGTTGCCCTGCATGTGCAGACAGAAAAGCTGAAGGTAGCTTATCAAAATAAGTATAAGATAACAGAACTCTGTGTTGGCAGGAAAAAAAAGGAAAAGGAAAAAGAAAGACAATATTTGGGAGCTTTTTTCCCTGAAATTGCAGTATTCTGGGTTTATCTGAAGCTGGCTTTAAAAACAGGTGGAGCTTTAAGAAACCCACCTTCCTGAATACTTTCTTTAATAAAGAAAAAGGTAATTTCTTAGGTCCATCTGTGGGGATTTATACACAGACCACTGAGCTATGAGCAGGAGTTATGAATGTCAGATTCACGCATCTTACTCTTCCTTTTATGGACCATGAAAATTGTTCCTGTCCATACTGAATTTTCATACAAATGCCAGTTTGCTCACAGAAGTTTTGTAAGCATCAGTGAGTTAAATTAATCTCTTAATTGGCTGGCTAAGATCTCCAATGCAATATAGACAGAGTTCCTTAATCTACACAAAACTGGTAAAACTTCATAAAAATACTGGTGAATGGGCAGTTGTCACAAGATTCGTCATAAGAAATCTTGAGGGCCAGGCCACCTCAGCAGATGTGGCAGTGTCTGTGTGGGGTGTTGAGTGACCTGTCCCCTCCTTTCAGAAGGCAACGTGTTACACTGACACAACTGTCTTCAAACCACATAAGTGACTTCAGTTTTAGTGCTGAGAATTCAACACCATGCCCAAGCTTTAATTTAGAAAACTGTTGGCTTTTTGGAAGTAGGACTTCTGAGTATAACTGCACAGCAGAGGAAATTAGTGTGTGACAGTGCAAGGGGTCAGACCGGATGGGTACAATGGTCTGTTCTGGCCTTAGATGGTATAAACTGGGAGGAGAATGTGGCCTCCCCTCTGCTTGTTTGACAATAAAAGAGTGGTACCATAGAAATAATAGTTGGTTCTAGTAATTGCACATAAGAGATATGAAATGTGCACCTAATACTACTGTGTAAATAGTAGCTTGTGTCAGTAATTTTACATAAAATATGAATTCACATGGAACTGCCTCTTATTGTATGTTATACAGAATACATTTTCTGCCAGAAACATTGAGCAAAAATACATGAGGATAGGAAGGAGCTTTTAATGCTAAAACCCCTGTGCCATTCCCTTTCCCCCGGCTTTTTTCTCCCTCTATTTGAGAACAAGGGCTCAGGACCCACTGTAACGGTCCATGTCATAGCAGGGCATTTTGAACGTGGGTTTTTGCTCCTTCTGTGCACGCCTCACTTGGCTGCTGTTCCATCTGACTCCTAAAGAAGTGAGTACAAATTAAAGAAAGAATGCAGCCCTAACGCCTACACCCAGAAGCTTTCAAAACAGAAGGCTGCTACACCTGTGGGGATAGAACAAGTGTATCAGTGTCCTGGGCTCTGCCCTGGCTCGTCTGCCTTTGTCAGCTGGAATGTGCCGATGAAACAATCAGGTGCAGTAGGCGCGTGGCAGCCTGCTTAAAAAACGATTCTTTGGAGACAGGGAGTGGGCTGTGAATCATGCATCCACATAATCTGATGATAACAATTTTAAATGTGGTGATTAGTGTATAATGGAAAGTATTGTGCTATTTGGTATGATTTGTCTGCCACTGCACTATAGTCCGTGTTTAAAAGGTCCCACCTTCTATGCAAAACCTGATTCGTTCTAGCAGCAAAAGAATAAGGCAACTTTAGGAGTGTTTAGGTGCTTACATCTTCCTCACTCACACAGCACATGCATGTGTGTACATATACAGGTGATCTCCTTTCGGCTCTCTGTCCCAACTTAAAAGCATGAACGTGCTCCTGGGCAGCACACAAAGCAGAATACCTCACTGTGGAGCTCATAGGCTCAGTTGTGAGCTCCAAGTATAGGCAAAACCAGCCTTCAGGTGCTATACAGGCATCTAGCAGTGCAGAAGTGCTGTTGAGAATACCAGCCCAGAAATCAAGATGCATCAAGCTGTTTAGCTTAACAAACATGGCGAGCAAGATGCAGCTTTATGACTGGTCCTTTGCCTCAGGTACCTTTTACCTATCATCCATGCAATTGAGGGATATTTGTACCAAAAACGTTAAAAGTAGAGTGGGAATCTCTGGGGTTTGATAACAAAAGTGTGAAGCAGCAAGGCTGTATTTCAATTGTGCCAGTGATCGAAATGCACAATTAAGATTTTTCACTTTTGGACTAGACATGTGTCATGTTTGCTTTTGGCGAGATTCATTTTGGCGGTATCTTGTAGCATCAACTTTCCATTTCCTATCTTAGTTCACTGGGCATTTATAATCCAAATAGATTCAGGGCAAGTACCTGTTGACAGGGAAGAAAAACAAAGGAAGCAAACAAAAATAGTGAAGAAAAGCTGTGGCAAAGCCAGGTAGCCTCATGAAGTCCCCTGACAAGATGAATCATGATTTGGGAGAATTAATAACTGTAGACAGCATTGTAAGTTTTTCCTTTTCTAAATCACTGAACCTGTGTGTGTCCTTCCCATGAATACATAACAAATATGATCAGGAGGTGAATTAATAGATCATTCAGCTTCTATTTACTCACATACAGGAGTTCATAAAGAATAACTATTTTTCACATAGCTTTAGGGTCAGATGTAGTTCTTGCTTTGGCCAAATTCTGCATCATGTATGAATGACATGCATAGGAAACCCAAAAGTGCAATTATTTTGGATATAATGAAAAGATACATAAAGTACATGAGTGCAATTTGTGCTTATAAATTTCATCTCAGTTTTAATCTTGAACAATGCAATCTAGGGTAAAAGATCTCCATCCAGGATTGACATCCTGCTTCTGTTTAACTGATGGATGTAGCTAGAAAGATATTTCCATAATGAGGCTTTAGATACCCCACTGAACTGGTTGACTCATATGAATCTGACGAAAACTGTAGTCAGGTTTGAAACACTAATGGCCAACTCTTATACAAATCACATGTAATGTAGTCAGAAGTGTTACTTCCTTGGAAGCATTTGTAATGAAGCAAATCTTCAGTGTAGACACACACACACCACACACACCACACACTGAAGAAGAAAAAAAAAAAGGAAGAAAAAGGGGAAAAAAGGGAGAGACTGTGTAAAAAGGGCAGCTATTGTTGGCAATGGAAAAGCTTCCTAGACTCCACCTGCCTTGCTCGTGCCAGTATCTTTAAGTACCACCTTCCCTCACATGCTGAATTCACATTACTGTCAAGCCTGAGTATTAGGTGGATAGATATGCAAGCCCACACTAGCAGCCAGAACATTTAGGGGAAGTGTCAACAATTTTCTGCAAACATTGTATGTGGTATCTAGCTGGGAGTCTGCTTAGAAGCACATGCACAGTGTGAAGCAATGTACTTGTATTTTACAAGCTGCATGTTGTGTGCTAGTCAACTGTACTGCCTGGTAACGGAAAAAATTATATAGATGGGGGATCTCTGACAGCTGAGGATCAGACTGCTGAGCCTGATGCCAAACAATAATAAAGGTACGTGTTGGGAAGTCTCCCTGGATAACCGAGGTTACACTCTGACCTAAATGATAGAAAACTAAGAGAATAAGTTCTTGTGCACACTAGTCTCTAAGTCTCCAGACCTCACTGCACTCTAATAAACCTGACCTGATATTGCCCACGATGCTGGAGATCCTGTTACCTACTGAACGTGA
Organism: Pomatostomus ruficeps; assembly: GCA_013400735.1. Lineage (NCBI taxonomy): Eukaryota > Metazoa > Chordata > Aves > Passeriformes > Timaliidae > Pomatostomus > Pomatostomus ruficeps. The sequence continues at coordinate 40,684 of VYZT01020419.1, read as the reverse complement.
GGCTGTAGTTGCACAAGCATTTCAAGCAAGTGGAAGTCAGCTCTGCTGCTGAAAGGAGCAAAGCTTCAGCACCTGAGCAGGATCCTAGAGCAGGGTCTAGGGCATGGTATCTAGGAGAAGCCTTGAAACCAGTAGCTCAGTCCTGTTTTGTTCATTGAGCCATGAGCTGCTGGCCTGGGAGGGTGAAGGTTATGTGTTAGGAGGTGCATTTGGTGAGAAACTTTGCTGGTGAGGGCTTGTGAGTGGGACAGAGCACAGAGGGGAGTGTTGTGAAGCAAGGTGGGAGTTAACCTATATTTGGAACTTATCAGGAAAGGTAAGGTGGGGCAAAATTGTGATGGGCTTTGAAGATAAGGCCAAGAAATTTGTGCTGCATGCAATGAAAAAGGGGAAGGGCTTGCACCAAAGGCAGCGCATAGCCATCCGCAAGAAAGAAAAGGTTAGCAGCAGCATTTTGATTATCTCAAGGGCGACCCTTTTATGGCTGTTGATAGCAGAGCAGAGTGGATTATAAAAATCTGACGTGAGTTGTCCAAGGCTTGGACGAGAACTCTGCCCTTAGAGTTGGGTCTGGAAATCCTTGTCAGTTATGCTTAGCAGGCATTGTAAACATGCAAGGATAGACTTGTTTCTTAGCCTGGAGAGCTTAAACAGATACACAAAAACCCTGACAGCTTTTAAGTGTGGCTCTCCTGTTTATACTAATCACTGCAGCCCACTCTTACTGTTGCAAACCTAATAAAACTAGGAAATGAAAATGAAAACTAGCTCTGGTCTATGACTATCTTATCTCCTTGTCGACTACAAGGGTAATCTGACATTTTAAAACAATAGCTACTTGCTTACAAAGGCCCTTTTAATTAATGGAACTGGAGAATCTCTCTCAGACCACAGATGTTAACCCCTTCGAAGTAATGTGAGAAAATTCAGCTGCTCATGGTGATGTACAGCTCTCACAGTTGGACAGAACTATGCCTCCAAATTCCAGGGTTCAGTTAAGCCCAAGGTGTGAAAATAAATGTACATGTGTTTCAAACTCTTCTCTGACCACTCTGTGTCTTTGTTGTTCTCCAGGGTAGAAAACCATCCATAGAACAGCAGTGGGTTTTTTTAATTTAATAACAGTGCTACTACTAATAATACTTCCCTTCTACTACATAAAATAGCCATCACAAGGGAAATTAAGATTATATTTTTTTTCCATTTGGAAGCAATGGATTTTAATTCCATTAAAAAACCTGACACTATCCCAGTCCTCTCCCTACAGATATTCCTGGTGAAAATGAGGTGGAATATATTATATTGCAGTCTTAATGCATTCTTTTGATGAAGTCACAGAAATGCCACTAGCAAGCTATGTAAAAAGCTTACATACAGATTTTTCAATAAAATTTTCTCAGAGATAAGAGTTATCTAATATTTGTAGCAGTATACAGAGTATGTAATAAATTAATAATATCTACTATGATAGAGAAACATATTTATATTGACCCAACTTATTTTTATGGCAAAACCTCCATTAAATTTTGTACTGCTACCATACCATGCCTACTTGCACCAACAGGTATGTAAGCTAAGGTAGGAAAATTAATTCTTTTTTTGTGGGTCATCACAGCTTATGCTGGGGTAACTGGAATGCAAAGATCATACTGAAAAATCCTGTAATAAACAAGCTTGAATAGAGGCATTGCAATTAAGCATAGCAAGAAAATTCTCAATAAATTCAGACCTTAGGGAAATTTTTGAATAATAAGCCAAACTTTGCTGAGTCTGTGATGATGACATGAGGAATACAAAAGTGTCTACACATTTTAGAGTGTATTGTCTAATTTGTGGAGGCCTGGCCTGCTCTTTAGTAAAACCTGCCTCCCAAAGTTGCTGAGGCTAGAGAACAAAAACAGATACTTGGTGAGCAGATCAGTATTGTCCATGACAGAATCAAATAAACAACCTGGGTGAACAGGGCTCCTGATTAGATTCCCTGTTTTCCAGATTTACTTGCGGAAGCATGTGAGACTTCCACCTTTCTGGAGATGACTGCAGTTCTGAGATGATTCTCTCTCCCTGACCTCCCTCTTAGCCACTGCAGCAGGTCCCTAGAGAGGTGGTGGCTGAGGTGTATGTACTCAGAGCCAGCTGCAGATCCACAGCCCTGCCCCCTTTCCCTCTCTGGGGGAGGCAGAGCTGCTCCTATGGAGGAAAAGTGGCAGCTCAAATGTGAGGCACCAGAGGCTGGGGGACCTCAAGGCACCTCCTGAACCACCTGCTGGCAAACACCCCTTCCTCGCAGCAGAAATAAAACACATTGGATTGCTTTCCTGTCTTTTGAGTTCAAGCATGATGTTTTGAACAATATAGTGTAAGAAAACAACTGATGCTGTCCTTTTTTAAAAAAATAGTCTATCTGCCTCAACTGAAATATTATTTACAAGTGTCTGTGCAACCCAAGACACCATGGAAGAACTTCAGCATTGCACATGTGTAGCTGAAGACAGACTTGTGACCCACTAAAGAAGAATGGAAAACTGAAATATATTCTCCTTTCCCCTCATGCCAGCCCATTGTTACAGCAGTGTGACAGTAAGAGTCAGGAGGGGCACTCTTGAATCACTTAACGCTGGTATATGACTACACTGTATGATATTTCTTTTGTTGGATGTGCTGTATTTGAATGCCGTGTTTTCCTCTTGAAATGCTTTTAAGATTTTTTTTCTCTTTTTGTTTTGGTTATATTCCTCTGGGTTNCATGAAAGGAGGAAATAAAAAAAACCTAAAACCCCAGCAAGCTGCAAACACTAAATGTAAAATTTTGTTACACAGGATCACAAGCAGAGCTCTCTCTTTTGTTTATCTGTATATTCATTCCACATATGTACTGTCCTAAGTTTTGATTTTGTTCACACAGATCCATTTGCTCAAAGAAGCAAGGCATTCAACATGTTGTGTTCAAGCGAGAGCTGTTTAATTTTGGGTTTGCCGTTTTGCCGATTTAGTGCCCTTAGGAAGTATGATACATATCCATTCATGCATCATCTGTAAAAACTTGTGGATGTACATCCTAGCCCTTCATTAACGTTAATGGTGCCCAACCCCTGAATGTACACTATGTCTTAGCACTCCACAAGTTAACTGACTTCATGCCATAAAAATCTTGTTCCCATTTCTGTAGCACAGGCTGACTTTTTTGGTGGGGAGAGGTGGAGCCCAGAAGTTAAGATCTGCAATCTGACTGTGCACCTGAGAAGTTATTTTCAGCTCTTAAACTGAAGAGTTTTCAGTGGATGCAGGCACCTGAAGAAAAATGCAATACTATTTGCTCCCATTCCAGCTATCTCTTTGTAATCTCATTAATTAAGCTGGTAGCAGTTGTATTAGGTGTGTTATTTTATGTGCAATGTTGCAGTAATGAGATAAATGTTTAGAATCTTCTGCAGAGTGATGCTTGTGCAAGGGCAGGGTTACATTTCCAGCTGAAATAATATATTTAAATAGTATGTGGAGAATGCACTATGAAATAGTTGAAGCTGATGAAACCTTGAGAAGTTTTGAGTCACATGAAGCATTTAGTCAGTTGACTATGAAGATATCTTGGGCTTTTCCTTAAAAGAAACTCCATCCTACCAAGCTGTTATCAAGCTTATAGAATATCCCCTGGAATTCAGCCAAAGATCAACCATAGAGGCAGTTCAGTGCAGATGTAACCAACTGCAGTATCCCCTAATAGAGTGGGGAAGAATCTGATGTGAACGTGCCACTGAAAGCTTTTTTGGCACAGTGCTTGGTTGCGTAATTCAGACCTTCAGCACAGAGTTTCTTTAATAAAATACTTATTCTACAGGGGCAAGATAATTTCCTCAACTTGGTTAACACTGGCCTGATGAGAAATTGATATACATTTTTCCTAATCCCCCTTCATCTCTGCAGAAATCACTTTTTGATTGAGGTCAAACTTTAGCTTTGGCAAGTCATGCAGGCTCTCATTAGGCTCTGATTGCATGCATATGATGGTCCAAAATGCACAGTAGGCAAAGGGTCAAGGATACAAAGGCTGCTGTTGTTTTTCTTCTTTTCCCCAATGCACCCAGCATGTGGAAAATATTTATCAACCTTTGGTCTGTGTCCTTGAAGCTTCACTCGATGCGCCTTTTCAGCGTTCCCGAAGGAATCCTGTTAAACTTGGATCCACTCCTCCATGAAGTGGTGTGTGACTACTATTACTTCTAAATTGAAATGGGTGGCAAGATGACAGTGGCTCAGAAAAGTTAAATCACTTCATAGTTCTGTATGCTTTTGTTATGGGGTAACCACAGCACGTGTGCGTATCTGAAATACATTTAATTGCTGCAAACAGAGATGCTCTTTAGACACAGGCTCTTGTTACTGAGAAGCGGTGTTGACAGTCCCAGAGGGTATTTTGGGACTGAAGCCTCTGCAGATGAGGGTGAAGAAAGAAAATAAGGCTCTCTGTTAGTGTGTGGATCTGTGGCATCCACTTTGTTACATGCACATCAATGGCTGTGACTCACTAAATATGTGACTAAGCCTCAGATGAAGCTGTAAAAGCCAGCAAGGTGTGTTTGGCTTGGCTTGGCCTGGTCCCAGGAGCTGCTGGGAGAAGACGGAGCTTCTACATGGGAAGAAGCAATGGAGCTATTTCTCTGTCTGAGAAATTTAAAACTCTACAGCTACAGATGAATGCTATACAAATTGTTCACATCAAACACATTAAATACGATCTTCCTTTAACTAGAACTGAGCAAAGAGCTATATTTTAACTTATTCAAATAAGTGTAATAGTTACCAGATAGTTTTTATCTGTTAAATGAGGTCTGTTCATTTTCTGAACGGCAACTGATCTCTTCTTACTGTTTTAGCTTTTTTTTTTTTTTTTTTNTTTTTTTTTTTTTTTTTTTTTTTTTTTTTTTTTTTTTTTTTTCTTTTTTCTTTTGAGGAATGGAAATAATGCACTGAAGAGCAGTGCTCTTGAGAACTGACAAACTAAATACAGGGTATGGCTGGTTGGGAAAAAAAGCTCTGCTAGGTGTCAGTGAAAAAAATTAGTTACAGCAACGTTGCTTCCTTTTTGGGAGTTCTTTTTGGGCATTGTATCAAGAAGGGAGGCAAACTTTTATGAGCACAAACATGAGTATTTCGCACTGAACAGAAATACTTCCAAAGCCCTTTTTCTTGGGTCTGTGTTCTCCTTATAGTTCCTGAAAATTGTGTTTTAAGAAAGTGGCTCCAAAGGGAAATCTAAACCACGGTTTTTCCATAAAGGAAATAACTACCCCAGTTGGCTATTCTGCCACTGTGGCCATTTTTCTTTGTCTTTCTCCTTTCTTTTCCTTCTTTCTACTTTCTTTTCCTTCTTTCAGAAAAAGTTTTAAAATGGAATTTAATAGGTTTTTGGTTTTTTTATCTTAAAAACTCAAGATATTGGCAACAAAAATAATTATACTTTCCTCATTTAGAAGGACATTTTAATAACTATTTTTTGGTTGAATTCCTGTCCCACTCTTATACTTGTGTGCAGCATGCATATGCTCAAACTTCTGAAAGTAATGCAGCTTCTCTGTTCCTTTATTCAAGTTGAAGACTCCAGCAGCAATGATAGTGTAATTCAAGTGGTGCTGCGCTGGTAGCCAAGACATTCTATAATTTCAAGTGAAAATACAACCCTGCAGATGTTCTTCACCATTTCTTCCCACAAAACGATTTTGAGGGAAATTACAGTAATAAAAAAATACACAATGTCAGTGAGTTAGTCCTGACATAGCA
>VYZT01020419.1:1554-34874 GCA_013400735.1 Pomatostomus ruficeps | reverse complement strand
ACATGGAATGTCAGTGATCATACATATGTGGTGTATAATAACCTTGGTAGCATAAGGCTGATGGGAGGACAGTTCTGCAGTTTGCAATTATTCACTCAATGCTGCTTTAATATGCAGGCCTGCATCAAATAAATAAATAGGTTCTTTTTTTTCTTCACTAATTTAATCTAATTTTTAAAATAAAATGATCTGAAGCCCCAGATTTTGCTCCCAGAAGGAAAATGTATGCTGCTTCAATGTGGTTCTTTGTTAAAGCATCACTTTGATTTGCAGCTAGGAATCCTTGAGTGCCTTTAACTTGGACAGCTATTGACAGCAGTGGAGAGCACTGAAGGTGTCAGTGTCCTTTAGACTGACAGAAAGGCTTTGAATGCAGCTATAAAGCATAAGCTGCCATAAAGCTGAAGCCAAAGCCTTTAGCTGGCTGTTTTAAAGACTCATAACCTTGGTGGATCAGGCTCTTGAGACTGGGAGGTGTGTGTAATGCACACTAACTAGTGGGTTACACACTACAGGGCAATGCATCCAAATATGTGGGGCCACAGCAGCATGCCCTGAGTCTGGGAATGGTCCCAGTTTATGTGTCAGCTGCCCTCTCAGTTGTAATACCAGGTCAGGGACCCAACGTGCACAGTTCAAGTGTTAGTGGCTGAGGTAAGAGCTAAGGCTCTGCAGCTGGGTGCTTTAGCAACATGTATCCAGGGTGCCCTGACAGGAGCATAGAATTTGTAACATTTGCTTTCTAGTGGTTACCTAAGAACCTTGCAGAAGTCCACACTTAGAAAACAAGACTGTAAACACCCATGTAGAGGATTTTTAAGTGATTAATATTTTCAAATAAAGCAATTTCTTAATAACATAAAGTGTTTTTTTTCACAGTTCAGATTCAGAAAAATAGTTATGCTCACACACTTGAATATGGCATTTGGTGGTCATTAAAGGATTTCTTTTAATCAGAGCCTTTAACTGAATGAGATTATCAAGATGTACTATGTTAGATATTTTTCTCTTGAACAACCTGCAAGGGTTTTCATGCTGTCATTTAACTGGATAGTGACTACGTTTTTGAATGCCAGAGGAAAAATGTGTCTAAAAAGAATCACAAGCATCTGACATAAACAGCTAAATCCATGCTCATATATGCTTGATCCTTCCCTCCCTTTCTAAATATCATGAGCAAGAGCCTTTAATACAGAAATTGATAAAATATGTGCCATGTTTCTATTTGGTAAACTGGAAAGTAAAATAAATGTCATTGTGTGTTTAACTAGTGTGGGCAATAATGAGGATTTTTATCCATAGAATACTTGTTTTTAAAATTATTTTCTCAATCTACATATATGCAAATGCAAATTGTCAGGTACATTAGCTGTGATTCATTTTTACAGACCTGCCTTTTGAAAGAAATCTGAATACTTGGTCCTTGTAGTAATTTGCTTATTTCTGCTGGATGTTATATTACGATTTATGAGATTAGTTCTGCTCAAATGGGATTTTGCACCTTCTTTTGGGAGAGTAGAAAACTCCATTTCAGAGAAATCTTAGTAATTCAAACCATTGCTTAGTATGCATTCTTTTATATTCTCTTTGGTGACCTGAAGCAATCCTGGAGTAAAGAAGGCGAATTCCTAAAAACACAGACCATCAGATGGCTTCTCTTGGGGAAACATTTGTGGAATTGTCTGAATTGTGTCAATGTCATGTCAGTTCTGTGAAGACATTACCTAAAATAGGAGGACAGAGAGATGCTGTCCACCTGCATATTCTGAAATACAGGCCCACAAATAGGAAGGCAGCCTCAGATTTTCTGTGTATGACCAGGTTATTGTACTTCTGATGCTGTATTCATTTGGCTATCTGCTATGGATCTACATTATCTGTAACAACAAGCTGGAACCAGAGTAAATGTGTTTCTGAGCATTTTGTTGCTCAGCTGCTTCTGAGAGTGGTCTCTCACGTTCCATTTCTAGATGCAGTGGTGAAGTTTGAGAAAAGCAGCTTTCCACCTGGATACTTCTCCTTGGCTGATCTTCCTTTCTTTGTGTCCTTGAACACAGGCTTGTTTTAGACCTGAATTTCAGTGCTAGGTACCTTCTCTTGTCCTTAATATAAGGATTAAGCCATTCAGCTGAAATCAGACTTATGGCACTATTCATAGTAAATTCACCTTCCTTGGGGTTAATAAAAGATGTATTTACTTTCCATGCTGAAACTCTTTCTGTGTGCATCTCTTAACTTCTGCATTATATATGAGTGTGGCTTAGTTGAAACACTGCCACAATTCTGGTAGCTCTGGATTATTCTATGTCCAACTATATGCAACTTCCCCTTTTTTCAAGCTTAACATACAATGTAAAAGCAGTCTGTACCTACATCATGGTGCAGGTCTTGAACAACTGATCTGTTCTCATATGGATACCACCTGTAAAAGCTGGCAAAAACAATTGGAGAGAGCAGAGGAGACAGAAGAAACTTGAACTTCTGCTTTATATAGTTGTTTAACTCGAAAAGTGTTCAGTAACTGTCCTAAGGAACAATGGCATTGTCAAATGCAACAAGTCAGTTTTATTGAACTGAGATAACTTCTACTGTTCATTTGTTCAAAGTCAACAAAACAAACAAAATCTGTTTTACACATAATTAGAGAATCCTCAGTTGTTTTGGTACTACAAATATTTTGAGTTCTTACAAAATATAAATAGATCTTAAAATACTGGCATTTTCTAAGAATCATCATAGGCAATGCAGACTTCTAAGTCTGGTGAGTTGAATCTGCTGGAGTCACTTCCACAAGATCCAAGGACAGAGATGCTGAGCTAAGGATTGCATTTTTCCAAGAGGGAATAATAAGGACTTTGTTTCTTTGTCTCAAAATTAATTTATTCTCTATGCCAACCAGCAGCATGACTGTTTCTTCTCCAGACCAGACTACATTTGGTATATGCTGTTATTCTCTTGCTGGTTGGCCTTTTATTTTTTTTTCTTTCAGCTTTTCTTTCTATATGTTTGAGGGGGTATCTGTCTCCCAGAAGAAGCATTCTTCACAACATGAATTGCTGCTTTTTGGGTGAAATATAAGGCTTGTTTCTGTGCACCCCAGATACTACATGTTTTTAGTGTGCAATATGCATACCTTCCTGTGTGCATGCACACTTGTCAATCTGTACAGACACACATGCACGCGCACACACACACACGTGCACACACACACACACACACACATATACTCTGCAACCTGAGTATCCTGGTCTGAGATTCAGTCCCACTTACTGTTTGGGGATTTTCTTCTGTTCTACTTTCTTGGCAGAGACACAGAATTTAGCTCTGAAATCACTGAGGTAGAGTTCAGACTGGAAGAAATGAGACTTTCTCTCCGAATATACAGGAAATATGCTACCTAGAGTCACCTAGAAATCAGGTAGCTGCCATACCTATACATAGACTAACCCTCACCTCTGTGGGGATCCTCTGACCCTTTCTGCAGAAGTGCTAAAAATAGTTCCTCAGGATTTTTTCAAACTAAGTGTTGGCGAAACCTCAGGCTTGATTTAAAGTGTGAGTTTGAAAATTCTGAGCAGCGAGCATAGCGTGACAGAAAAATTATGTCCCAAATATAGAGGTATCCATACTTCTCCAACAGGCAGCAGACCACCTATGTGGCAGACTTGAGATTCCTCCAGAGCCACTAGTTGAATTTTCTATGTATGTGCCAAGGGACAAACACTGAAAGGGTATTTTCTCTAACTGCACATTAGGGTCTTCTGGTCACTGCCCAAAGTGGAGGAATGATACCTAGCAAACAACATTAATTGCATATGCTGCTGATGCTCAGGCAAACGCTATTTACCAGCAGTTTGCCACCAGGAATGTTACTCTGAATGGTTAGGAATTCATGCACGATTAACACTCCATGATATCCTCCCAGCATTTGTACTTGTAATGTACTTCAACTGGATCTCTAAAATGGCAAGTGATGGTTTTTTCCACTTCTCTGTTTGTGTTTTTCTATTTGTGATTCCAAGTGCATTATTGGTAAATGCAAAAGGCATCTAAAAAGACAAACCAAAAGAGTAGGCTCTCACCTCCAAGTACCTGGTATACTTGTGGAATTTGAAACACATTTTGAACTTTTACATTAACAGAAATGAAAGTGTAACTTTTTACGCAAGTTAAACATTCCTCCAGACTCTAAAATATATTTTACAATCTATGCCAACTCACCTTCAGGCAAAAGGGTTCCACAGGCCTTTGGAACTTGTCTAATTTTGATAAAAACCTGTGTGTACCCCTCTCACTGTTCAGTGTGTGGATATTACAATAATATCTTGACCATCACAGTATAAATTTTGATGGGATGAAATATCTGTAATAATTTGTAATGATATTAATCTACAAAAGAAAGACAATTTTATGTCTATATCTGAATTACAGGCAATATGCAAAAGGCAATAAACTTGGCTTATATTATTAAAAAGAAAAAGTATGTAGTATGCTGGATTTCATCTTATTTGATATTTACAATCACATACCTTCAAATTATTGTAGTTATAAACATGTGAATTAATCCAATTTAAATAGGAACTAACTTGGAAAATAAGTATTTTTCTTGAACCAAAGTTAATATTTGTTGGGTTCAAAAACACTTTGAACCACACAATCTGTTTCTTCAATCTTTGACTTGACTTTCCTGACCCCAGGCATCCACTCTTCCACTGCCTTTCAGAAGTGCACTGACTTCCCCCTCCTTTGTATATCCAATGCATTTTCCTCAGTTTCCTACTCACTGAAAACTTCTGCAGCTTTTTTCTGGATGACTTCTGCAGTTCTCCTCTCCTTGCCCACTTCAGCGACTCCCTTGCCTCTGGAGGACCTCATAGCTGATAGATCCATCAGGATAACTTCTGAAAGCATGCTCTTCCCTTACCCCCATCTACGGCTAATGGGATCTTTGCATTCTCTGCTCAGCCACATACTACAGTGCCCTGTTGTGTAGGTTTTGGCTGGGGTAGACTTAATTTTCTCCACCGTGGCTGCTATGGGGCTGTGTTTTGGATTTGTGCTGAACACAGGGTTGATAATACAGAGATGTTTTTGTTATTGCTCAGCCGGGCTTGTACAGAGCCAAGGCCTTTTCTGTTTTTCATACTGTCATGCTGGTGAGGAGGCTGGGGTTCATGGGAGGTTGGGAGGAGACACAGCTGGGAGAGGTGACCCCAACTGACCAAAGGGATGTTCCAGACCATGTGACATCATGCCCAGGATATAAAGCTGTGGGGAAGACGGAGGAGGAAGAGGTACTGCAGGTTCCAGAGCAGAGATTCCCCTGCAGCACACAGTGAAGAACATGGTGAGGAAGACTCTCCCCCTGCAGCACATGGAAGTCCACAGTGGAGCAAATATCCACCTGCAGCTCATGGAGGAACCCACACTGGAGAAGGAGGATGCCCAAAGGAGACGGTGACCTTGTGGGAAGCCTGTGGAAGAGTAGGTTCCTGGCAAAACCTGTGTCCCTGTGAAGAGCCCATGCTGGAGCAGGTTTGCTGGCAGGACTTGTGATTCCATGGAGGATCCATGCTGAAGCAGTCTGTTCCAGAAGGACTGCACCCTTTGGAAGGGATCTATGCTGGAACATGGGACGCGTACGAGAAGTCCTCCTCCTGAGCAGGAAGAATAAGCAGAGACAATGTGTGATGAATTAACTGCAGCCCCCATTCCCTGTCCCCCTCCTCTGCTGCAGGGAGGAAGTAGAGAAAAATTGGAAGTAAAATTAAGCCTGGGGATAAAGGAGGAGTGGTTGGAAGGTGTTTTTAAGATTTGGGTCTATTTCTCATTATCCTACTCTGATTTGATTGTAACAAATGCAAAGAATTTCCCCAAGCTGAGTCTGGTTTGTCCATGATGGTAATTTCTGAGTGATCTCCCTATCCTTGTCTCATCACACAAGCCTTTCATTGTATTTTCTCTTCCCTATCCAGCTGGGGAGTTGAGTGATAGAGCAGCTTTGGTTGGCAGCCAGGGCAAGCCCACTGCAGTACTTTTAGTGGTGCATATGAGGAATTTGAGACAAGGATAGTAATTGGGAGAGGTAGTGGGTAAGAGTCAAATCAGTTGAAGAATATCATAGTAACACTTTTTAGGAGCTAAGAGCTCTGGTATCTATACAAAGTTAAATCTTTCTAGTCTGGGGCATACAACACTAAGCTGTGCAGTTATTTATATTATTGGTGGAGATACATAAGGCTCCCACAAGAAGAATGGCAAGATACCTGTAACATAAGCAAAGTGCATCTCCAATGCAACGCTTTGGATTCTAGGGTTTCTGTCTCCTATCAGCACATATTTTCTTTGACTACCATCTATTCACAGACTTTTAAAAGGTACAGTACGGAATTTCAGGTGAATTTCTTTAATTTTTGAGTAAACCTGTTATTGATGGAGTTAAATCAGCACAGAGTAAAGGTGAAACCCTGATCCTATGTCCAATATACAGAGTCTCTGTGTATGTGCATATATATGCATCACAGTGCTGCAGTGGTTCTCAGAAACAGACTTTTACTGGTAAGCCCTGAGTAATGTATCCAAGTACCCTATGGACCACAGCTGAGGTTCTCACCAAAAAGCTCCTGCCTCAGTGTTGGAGGTGATATAAAGCTGATTCTGTTTCCTGTGGTGACTCTTTTCTAGGCCAGTTCCCCAATTTAAGTTAGAAGACCACGAGTAAACAGTGGCACAGTGTATTTGGCAGAGACCTGGTGTTGGGGGTGAAATAGGAATACCTGCCTGGTGCCCCATTAAAGCTTTCTCTAGCCATCTTCCATTTCCACAGCCTTGTGTGCTGTGCTCCTCCAGCACATGGGCCTTGGGACATTTGCATGGTTCCACATCCAGAGGCACATCCACACACTGGGTTTTGTTTTGCTGCCGGTTATAGTTGCAGCCTTGATTGCATTGAAAAAACCAGATGTTCACAGCTGTAAATGCACCACCTAAGCTCTATTTATGTGTCTTCTGATTAGAAAAGCAACAACCCATAATCTTTAATTAATGTTTTCTCATATGACCCCTGTAAGATAGGGAAGTATGAACTAGGAAGAGAGAGATCAGTTAACATTAGCCATCTAGAAGTTAGCTATCAAGTCTAAACTATCCACCTGGGCTCACTCTTTAGGCAGGACAAAGAAAGAAATATATGGAGTAACTCTGAAGACAAATGGAGTAAATGAAGATAAGGTGAATCACCATTTGGTTAAATCTATAGGAAGCCTGGGGGTCATCTACTATTTAGATGGCTGGAACAAGAGGAATTCCTTTCCAGACCATTTAATAAGATACCTCAGGAAGCATGTGAAATGAGTCTAAGCTTCCCAATGCAAAGGCTTGTCTTAACTCTCTGTCTTATCTATATTCACATGATCCTGCTCGGGCCATTTTGAGGGCTACCCTGTGCTGGTGATGCAGCACAAAACAGCTGCACAAAAGCACTCTCTGGTATCAACATCTACCTCAGATTTTGCATGCAGAAATTATGCACACAGACAAACATTGATGCACATACACTCTGGAGGCACAAAAGGAAAAGGATTTTAACTCTTTCCAGTCTCCAAGAAGTGATGAATTGACAAAAAAGATACTAAGGGAGCAGAGAGAACTGAAAAAACCCCAGCCCTCTCTCCTAAATATGATTGGTGGATGTTTCATTTATTAGTAACTCATTCTGAATTGTTAATCTCTTCAGACCTTGCTCCGGTGCCCCGCTCTCTATAACTACAGCATGCAGGACTAATATCCTCACTAACTCTTATGCATTTGGCAATATGCTCTTGCTCAATTTTTACTGCCCCTCTAAGGAAATAGGAGCACTGTGTATTCTAGGAAAAAACACACTTTTAAAATATTCCTATTTCCATGGTTGTGTGTGTCTGTTGTGTAGGTTTTCCTTGGTGGCAGTGAATAAAGTGCTCTTCTGTGGAGCAGGCTCTCCTGTCTCCTCTAGCAGACTCAGTGTCTGTACAGGGAATTCCTGTTCCTGGCCCAAACCCACAGGCCCTCGGCACTGGAGGACAAGGTCGGCCATCTCACACTCTCTCTTTCTCCTGGCCTGATAGTTGATCTCCGTGCTGGAGAAATGGGCTCTGAAAGAGAAGAAGAGGGGGGCTGAGGTGAAGGAAAGAGAGAGCACGTGTATGTACTTCTAACTCATCCTGGGAACTCTGGCAAACATTTCCTCCCTTAAAGAAAGTTTGTTCAACTTTTGCAGAAGTTCTGATAGTCTCTGATTTACTTGGCTCTTCATTTAAATGAATCAGTGGTACCTGGCCATGTTGTTTTACCAGCACTGTGACAGGACCATCCAAGCCTCATTTCACACCTCCCATCTTCCATTCTGCCCATGAGGGCTTTTTTTTCCCTTTGTCGTAGCAATGACTGAGCAACAGCATCCACTGCTAGGCAAAAATCTGCCTACAGAGAGCTTGCTCTGTTTAGACTTCAGTTAGAGGACCCACGAAGCATACTTCGTGGCTACTTATGGTCAGGGCGGTATGCATATTTTTAACAGTAGCACACTGTCAAGACAGGTAATTGTGTAACCTTAGCTGCACTCTTTTCTCCCCGCCCCCACCCCCCCCTTCTTCTAAGGCTGGAGTGGCACCTTGCATTCCAGCTGGTGCCGAGAGCAGGGCTAGCTGTGCTGCCCTGCAATCAGCTGCAGTCCAGCTCATGTTCTGTCCTTCAGTGAGGAGGATGGGATCAACCCTTTCAGGCTCTTCCCTGCTGTATCTTCCTGGCTGACTGTTCTCCCTTTCATGCACAGTACAGGAAACTACAGGGCACAGTGTATGAGGCACCTTTTTTATCCTCTGCAGCTATGCTTTCCATTGAGAGCAAGGGTAATTATCCTATTTCTGTTTCAGTGTCAGGTACCACATGGTTTATGCATTTGTCTCTTCGAAAACATGTTTTGCTTTGATGTTTGCTTTTCTAATGGGGCTAGTTTGCATAATACCTTCTGCTGCAAAAGAATGCTGAATCTACAGATGAGCTATCACTTCTCATAATACTGATTGCTATCAGCTGGCTTGCCGAAGGCCTTGGCTGTGGCTCTGCATGAGTGTGTCTGTGCGTGTGTGCACAGTCCGGGGAGGGAGAAGGTTAATTTCCTGTCTTTGACCAGTTTTGACATAATGCCTGAACTGAAAGAGATTGATCCATCAGAACACTAACATTTACATGCTTTCCCAGAGCAGCACAGCAAGCTCTCTACCTGTAAGGGTGTGGTTATATGCGGGTAAGGGGAGAGATGACAGGGAAAAGGGAAATGCTGTATTTGTCATACTGGTTTCTACAGTACTTCTGTCGCAGTCTTTTTAGCTGACTTTTACACCTGTGGATTTTCTCCAGTGTTGACCTTTAGCAGTGAGGATTTCTAAAATCACATAAATAAAGCATACAGATGCAAAAAGTCAGGTCAGGGGACATGAAGCGGAATAGTTGTAGGGAGTGCTATGGGATATACATATATATATAAAAAATAAATATATATGTGTGTATGCACACATATACACACATACATGTGAGTAAATGTGTGTGTGATATTTGCAGTGTGTTTCTTCCTTTTCCCAAATGATACATTATTACTCACCCATGCAGACCTCTCTCCAGTGAAATTCCCTATCTGCTGCCTACTTGCCTGACCTCATTGCTTTCCTGTACCTGGCCCTGATGCCTGATTAACTCACAGCAGGCAATAAGGACGTGGGGAAGGAAAGAACTCCTCATTTCCTTCTCTGGACAAGGAACCTGAGCCAGAGACCATCCTTCCTCAGAAAATGTTATGACATAGCAGGGAGCCAAGCTTATAGAATTCCCACCAGCAGCAAGCCGTCAAACTTGAACATTCTGTTCTCAGCTTGTTGCTTGCTAGACTAAAGCTCTAGGGGTTTTTTATAAAATTCAAGGATGTCCTTCCTATAGCACTGCACACTCCTCTGCCTTCAGGATTCATGCAAACCCCTCAAGGATTCAGAGCCTTATTTTAGTAAATATTCCTGCATTCCAGTGCCATCTGAATTTATCTGTTTCCACACACCTTTGGGTCAGAAACAGGGTCCAATTTTCAGAGAAGAAACTTTCTCACAAGATTTTTGGAACTTCTTGGCTTTAATGAGACATTGGAAATACCATGAGAATGATAATTAAGAAAAATTTCTGCTGACATAATGCCTTCCATCTGTAGATCTGAAAAAGCTTTAGGAACATTAATAAATTAGTCCCCTTAGTACCCTGTGAGACCAGGATATTATTGTCCCTGCTTCGCAGGGAGGGTAATGAAGGGACTTTTAGGAATCTAAGGGCCTGATCTCGCACTCACTGAAGCCTATGGGACAATTCCCAGTGACTTTACTGGGAGCTGGATTGGCCTGTTAGCGGCTTGCTCAAGGCCACACAGCAAGTGAGCGATAACTTTGGAAACGGGACCCAGAGCCACAGGACTGCTTTGTTCCTTTCCAACCCTGGACTTTCTTCAGGTCTTTCATTACTTTTCTGTCTGGATGAGGTGCCTGAAGTTGAAAGTATAAGGCAACAATATAGAAGGTTCATTTATAGCATTTCAAACCTCAGGAGAAATCTTGGCTCTGGTCTGGTCTGAGGGAGGAGTTTTAGCAAGACCAAATTTTTAAAGAGGTATCTAAGTGCTCAGTTCCCACTTTTATGGGAAGGAGAAGCCTAAAGACCTTTAAAAATCAATCTGTATATAGCAACCTTGCTCCTACCGGGTAAACGATCCCTTGTGTGAGCTCCTGGAGAAATTTAGGAGAACTGAAACCTAGCTGAACCAAACCTTGCAAATGGATCAGCTCCCCAAAGTGTGTTCCTACCCTGTGGAAACCTCTCCCCACCCAGCTATGCCCACAGATCAAAGCCACATCTGCTGCTACCAGGAGACACCTGCCTCACCTCAATATAGCAGCCCACCAGCTCCCCCACCCCAGGGTGGCCCTGGCAGTTCCCCCCCAGGCTCATACCCTCCTCTCCTGGCCTGCCTGCTGGCCATTTTACCTTTCAGACTGGGTTCTCCTACCCCTTTTTTCATCTTTTTGCAGCTGGGTTGCTTTCCACCTGCTCCCTGGGTTAACCCGTTCCTTATCATTACACACATTGCAGATGCATGTAGATGTATGCACAAGAAATGCAGATGTACGGGAGCTGAAGTCAGCACCAGCAATGCGATGCAACCTTCCTATGCACCCCGGTGACAGTGAGAATAGCAAGTGAGATTTCTGATTTGCGAGAAACAACTGTTTTTTTTACTGGCTGGGGACAGTTTGATGTTCTGAGCTCACCAGGAGGGACCCCACAAGTCAGGGAAAGGGCTGGTTCTCCTGGGGCTGATGCTCACACAGCCACCCAAGGCCAGCAACCTGGCATCAACCCAGACCCACTCCAGACAGGGCCCGTCTGGAACTGACCTTCTGCTCTGCACTTTCCAAGACCTTGAGCAGCCAGCACAAATCTAGGTAGGGCTGTGGGAAATCTATCCTGCCCTCACCAAAATATTGTAAAGGTAGAGAATTTCCTAGAACACTTTTCAGTTGACACTGCAAAGAGCTTTTGAGCCATTTCCATGTTTAAAGTTTATATAAATTATTATTTTTTAATGAATGAAATCAAAAGAGAATAGCTTAAGTTTTGATTTGAGACCATGAACTAAAGACAGAGGTAATGGAATAACTCTGGAGACTCCTTATAATTGAATTCAGTAACAGTCTGTGTAGCTGTTTTTTGAAGGATTGTAACAAAATCGCACTACCCATAGGGCAAGTACTTACACAGACTCCACAGTAGTCCCTTTCTGAAGCACTTCATACAAGGGTAAGTTGTTTAAGAGTGAGCTGTGTTGCTCAGCAACACTATGTATTTAATTTTTTTCTTTTTTTTTTAACATTTCATAGCTCATGGGATTTTAGGCACTACAGCTAATTTATATGAAGGCTCCACTGTTGTTTTCTGAAGTTTAACTGTATGAAAACATTTCCAAATAAATTATGTAATCTACAAGATATGTATGTTATTTGTGGGCTGCTTTGCTGGTATTTCTACTAAAGTATCATTTGATGGGGCTTGAAGCTGAACTGAGATATCATCTGTTCATTCACTGATTGAAATGATTATTTGGGTAGTTTTACTGTGCTGCCCACTAAGAGATAGGGAGAACCCTTTTACAATTCAAGCCATTATTAATCTTTATATGTTTTATACAAATAAAATATTGGTTGAAAAGCTCTTTGAAGCTCTCTGAGAAGATTACGGTTACAAGTATTCAACCTGGTTCCAAGGACACAGTTCTCCCCCCATTTAAATAAATGAGATAGATCAATCCCTAATAATTTGCCACTCTTACATACACTGTTTATGGAATTACAAGAGTTAAACAGAAGTTTCTGTGCCTATGTTCACTCTGGTAAATGCTGTTTCTTGAGAGTGACCATTAAGGAGTACAAATAAAGCCTGAGAAAGGTTTGTGGCTATATATTGGTAAGGCAAGTTTTTCTCCACCCAACTCCCCCTGCTCCTGGAAAGCTTCCACACCTTCTGGCCTCATTACCCATGTTCCTAGTTTCCTCATTACTTGTTCTCATCCAGTGCTGGGCAAATCCTGCAAAACAGTATTCATAATATGTGTTCAAAGACAGCCCACACTAACTGACATGCCTTTTTAATGCACTTTCTGTGAACAGGGGGACAAGCAAATATTTGTTCACATAAATACTGCTGAAAGAGAATCTTCCATGGGCAACCACTGATGTCTGTAATTGCAGAAGGGTTGGGGCTTGGTGGGGAAAAGGTGTGGAAGATGGGTTGGTATCGTCATTTTGAGAACACTTTGTGGGTTTGACAGTTAGGAAGTAAGTTATGTGATAACTTACTGTTTTGTGATAGCTTCTGCTCATCATGCTGCTCAGTCAAATCCCCAAATCCACCCTTTAGGAAGAAAATCTCATTCCAGAGAGAAGTATGAGCATGATCTGTGGGTGCAACTCAACAGCAATAATCTAGCTGATGCATAATCAAGAGTAACAAATGGTTCTGTACCAGCCCAGATCTTTCCAAGGATAAGGCTCAAGTGGAGTTGGAGGCTTGATGAGACACTGTTGAAGACCGAAAATATATCCACTTCTGTTCCTATCCCTTAGAGGAGACCCAGAATAAGGTCAGCTGTAAGCCGGCAGGTACTCCAGCCAAGGGATCTCGTAGTCCGCATCAGGGGCTTTGACCGGTAATAAACTAAAGGAAGCTATAACAGTGGCAGAGAGGATAATTTGGTTCAGGAGACAGCCATTGCAATGAGAGGAGAGCTTAAAATGTGCTGTTTTCCACGGAGCTTAGGTTATGGTTAACATTTATAAAAAAGGGGTGTTAGCTGCTTGAAAAATGAGAAAGGTTATCCTTAGTAACTGTGTATTTGCATTTCAAAGTGGTAATTATAGGTATGTGTACACACAATTAAACAGGCTGCACAGAGTGAAAATAAACAAATAATCAGTGCTATTAGGCAAGCCTTAATGAACATTTTTGTTATAACATAAATTAATATATGTTCTTTGAAAGAACAACAAAATGTAGTATTTCTGTTTGAGATTCTCAAGAATTATACAAACAACAAATGAGCTAAAA
This sequence comes from Pomatostomus ruficeps, assembly GCA_013400735.1. NCBI lineage: Eukaryota > Metazoa > Chordata > Aves > Passeriformes > Timaliidae > Pomatostomus > Pomatostomus ruficeps. The sequence goes on along the minus strand of VYZT01020419.1, from coordinate 21,200 downwards.
AATCTAAAGGTGTAAAACCCTTTGACACCAACTTGTACTTTTAAGCAACCAGAAATTGGACCTGGCCAGCTACCCCTGTGCAAGCTTTTTCATTCCCTTTGGTAATACATTCAGCAAGTTCCTCTGAACTCTAGGCAATCAGACACATAGATGGCATACCTAAGGCTTGCTCCAGCAGGCTCCATTGACGTTTGCACTGTTGGAAGCCATTCTAACACAGTGCTTTATGAATATGTAACATGCAAACTGGATCTTGCCCAAGACCTGCTCCAGTTTTAATGACTCTGCTCCTGTTTGCACACACTGACTGCAAACTATTTATCTGTAGGTGAGCTAAGCAGATCCAGGAAATGTTAGCCATTTTGACTTTGGGGTTTGGTGACAGGAATCCTACGCCAGCTGCTCTTTCTTGCAAACATTCCTCACATTTCTGACACACAGTAGGGTGGATACATGTTGTGTAACAGCGTTTTAACCTTAGCATTTAACTGGTCAAGTGACAAAACACTGAAAGAAAACTAGTGTGTTCAAATGACATTGGCCAATACTTATCTCACATACCAAATAACCACTCTATTTACTGTGGCTAGTCCTGAAAAAAAAATCTCTTCTTGGAAAAAAAAAAGGGCTTTGTAAAATCCTGTCTTCACTGTATTATACTGCCTGAGGACAGCAGCAACAGCAGAGTGACCTGCTCCAGCCAAATGCCTTAAAGAATTGTCTCAAGAAAATTAGAGTGTAGCTGAATCTCTGTGTCCGTTCAGCCTAAGCAGAATCTTCTGTGCAGAATGTGCTCTCTCAGTTAGATTTGTCTTGATTTTAAGTTAAAACCTAGTAACTGGACACCTTCTTTCTTAAAATAATTTTTCAAGGCAATTCTCTACTCTTTCATTTTTCTTCTAATTTCCCCATGGCTTGGACTGAGGTTCGATGTTGAGTTCAAATATGTTCCAAGCTTGTTTGCTAAACCTCATCATCCTCTTGCATTCTCAGCATGCTATTGTACTGCCTAATCCTTGGTGGTAATCTGCCTTTTCAGATCAGTGCTTTCCTGGTATTATCAGAGAGATCAAAAAGAGTTTTCAGCTGGCTGAAGGCATCACTTAACACAGTAGAGATATCTGGACCTGCATCTACCTATGTGTCTGCAGTTTAAAAATCTGAAAATGCTTTTGAAACAAATCAATAAAAATAACTCAGAGTTGTAGCTGAGTTCTTAGCAAATGCAAAACAAAATAGAAAATGTAGAAAATAATCACACTGTCATTATATCGCCTTCTAGACAGCCCTGTATTTCAGTCTGCCAACTAGTATTTCCATTTCCAGTTCCAGATCTTTATAGAATCTCAGTTCACCAGATAGCAAGGTATGATTTTTCTGTTGCCTAAAAAAAAAAAAAAGAAGAAAAGAAAATATGTTGTCAGTCCTGATCAAAATGTTACTTGCTCCCATAACACTTAATATATGTAAGTCTGAAATATTTTCCTGTAAATTTTTGGGGGTTTCTTCTCCTTTGTGAAAAAAACCACACCATACAGTTTTTACAAAACTTACAGCTTATTCCTATGTTAAAAGGCAGGTTTTGAAAAAAAATACCTAGAACTTTTTTGACCAATGCTACCTGTTGTGAAGATTTTTCTTTGTATTGGTGTTCTTATCACCTCTATTCTTAACATAACCCTCAGTAGATAAACTATTAAAAACTGATAGAAGCTGCTTACTAGAATAAAAATCAAGTGGTTTAACCACCTGTGGGAATTTGGAAATGTTGCCTGGGTTTTGTCATACAGGATACCTTCCAAAATGATGGTTTCATATCCCTAAAGTTAAGGCTGGCTGTGCAGATGCTCTGATTTTGCATACAATTATGTTAAGTGGTATCAACCCCTCTACCAGACAAAGGCTGAGGCTCCACTGTGCAGGGAATGAATAATACTTTATGTGCATGTGAGGGCATAGCTGACTTGAACCACAAGCTGGTCCTGAAGAAGTCAGCTGCAGCTTCTGTCATGTCAGTGAGGCAAGGGAGAGGCAAAGCAGTGGATGCATCTGAGACCAGCCACACTGGTATCACTGATGTCCAGTAGCATACTTGACCTGACTGGGGCAATTGCTGTTCCTAGAGCTGCTCTTCCCTTTGGTGCTCTGAGCGAGCTGTGTTGTCTCTGCTTTGCCTCACAGGCTGTGTAATGGGCTTGGCAGGTTGCTCAGGCAGTTGAGAAGCATTGCCATGACTAATGTAGGAGGACAGCCTTCTCTCAAAAGCTTTGTGCTCCAGAATTCCTAATAAAGTGGTGCTGTATAAAAATGGGACATAATAGGAGATAAAAACTGTTCACTAAATCTTCCCAGACTGAAAGGAGTTTGGCACCCTCAACTTATGCTGTGGCCCAAGTCCTACAACTGGATGAGCAGAGCAGAAGTTCAGCCTTATCTAACAGAAACAAGATTTATGTTTATATTGCTCAGAAAATCTAGATAAGGAATGGTGAGCAAAATATAGCCTAGGTCTGATATTGGGCCCTGATTATCACTAAGACCACCATGTCCCTGACTGCTGCTCTGGAAGGACCTAGTGAACAAAAGCCAACAAAACCAGCATAAAACTGGGGGACAAATGCAAGATGTGGCCTCTCCCTTAGTGAGGTCCCATTGTCTTCAGGGATCCGACAGGGTGATATACTTTGCAGTCAGCACTTGCTGCTCCTCGTGGTGCGGTACAACCTGTTTGTGAGTTACATGCATATTCTTGTACAAAATCTCTGAACGTGCATTGAACTCCTCTGCTTTTTCATCTCCTGTGCAGGGTACTTGCAATGTTGTTCTCATTTTCTAATCAATTGCACTTGTTGCTTGGGGGCCTTTCCCTTCATGTTGCTACACTGTCCTAGCTGTCATGTCTATTTCCAGACACTTGTCAGTATTGCACTTGGTAGAAGACACATTTCAGAAGTCTTTTCCCTTCCCTTCTAAAAGGCTGTTGTGTTGAGTGAGAATGAACTTTTCTAGCATTTCTTCTTCCTGCAATAATGAACAGTTTCTAGAATGCTGCAATATATATCTCTATATATACATATACATTTGACTATTCCTGACTTTTTAAAATTACATTAAAATTATCTTTTAATGACTATAATTTGGACTGAAATATCACTCTATTTTTAAGTTCTTTCCAATGTCTCCTTCTGATGTAACGTTTGATTTAAAAACAAACCAAAGAGAAATCCTCCCATAATGGTGATATCACAGCAAGAGAGAGAAAAAGAAAGGAATCAGTCACTATTGTTGAGATTGTTAGAATAAGAGAAAGATGTTTCCTTGCCTGAATAAGCTAATTATGAGATCTATTTCAAAGTAAAGTATCTCTAGTAAAAAAATGCCCATGACTATGTAGGCAGTTGTATAAGAGTTTATTTCTTCCTCATCAGAGCTAGCTTGAATTTTTCTTAACATGTGTGGGGTTAGACATCACTGTTCTGGACAAAGATACGAAAATTAGTTAAGTCAGTTGTATCTTACAAGCATTGTACTTGCTGTGTTAGGTGAATTTCTTTATGTTAACAACTCATTTTTTGTGGCAAGAGAATTACATCACAATTACAGGATACAGCTACCAAAATATTTCCTCAGTACCTCTGAGATGATCAAAACTATTATTTGTTTTAGCCACTGGCTGGTTCTCAGCTTTATTCTGAGCCTTTTAATAGGCCTGCCCGTCCATAGTGCTAAGATCCTTACAAAGTGATTGACAAGGAATATTTATTTCTGTAGTTTTTAAACAAAAGGGGAGAGAAATACAGAGTAAGAGGAAGAAAATGTGCCCAGGCAGTGTGCCTTTGTGTGGAAGTTGGGCATAATTTGGGTGAGAAGCAGATACTCTTCTAAGTTGATTCTACTGCCACAGTAGTTATCAAGGAGGAAGTTGGACTGAACTCCTCTTACATGTCCTATTTCAGCAATATTTTATGTATTAGTAAAGGCCAACCAAAAATGATACTGAATGCAACCAGGCAGCAAATAACAAAGAGTTGAGTTCAAAAGTCTTCTACAACCAAGTTATTCTCTTACTTGAATTATCTTGCATCTATCTATTAGATCTTAAATTCCTGAAGTAAAACTACATGGCTGGTGGTTCTATTATTCCCTCAAAATATTTGCAACACATCCCTTTGGCCATTCTGTAGCATGAACCTGAAACATCCATGAACATGAAATCCAGTCCTTGAAATTTTTGTTTGCTACAGAATCCTCCCCCAGGATAGTGACAAGTTACTAGAAAAGACACTGATGTAGGAGTCTCAGCTTAAAGCCTCTATTCCAATGAAAACTGATTTTGTACAAAGAACAAATTAGCTATTAGCAGTCCAGAGAGTGCTCCTGTGGGACAATTCACCTAATAGACTTAACACTTACCTGAGAGTTAAGAAACATAAGTCCAAGACCTTATTCTGAAGCAGGTAGAACTGAAATATGAACTCAAGGTTTCCCACACTCTGGTAGGTGATCTAACCAAAAAAGCAACCTGGGACAGAGTTTCCACTGTTGTTCCCAGTTATTTGTTTTTCTCTCCCTGCTCTCTGCCAGCCCCATCCTTATATTTTGACCGAAAAATGATCATCACCCTGAGAAACTTTTCCTTAAACAAATCTAGTGAAAACTCACACAAATAGTTTTGGTTTCAAGGAATTTGTGGGTTTTTTTTAAAGAAAAAAAAACCCAAACCAAACAAATCCCCAAACACTGAATAGAAAGATTTACAACAGACTCTGCTTTGGTATTGTGTGACTGGACTATTTCCTATGAAATTGGAAAAGTAGTCTGTGTGCCTGTCATACATGCCTGACTTCCATTTAACTAAGTAACAGTGTTTTGTATGTCTGGAGATACACTAAGACTCACCAAACTACCACAAAGTCTATTGTATAATGAAGCAGAATTCTGCTCTCATTTGCTTCTGTAGCAGTGCACTAAATAGTATATTTGCTTTTTATTTTAGAAAGCTGAGGGAGAAAGAGAAGCTGACAAAATGACCAGGAAGTTTTCAAAAGTTGGTGTACTTTCAAGCAGATTACATAAGTGTAAAAACCAAATCAGTCATGTGTAAAAACCAAATCAATATGTGTTTGTAAACTATTTCAGTATTCTCATTGTGGTCCCAGAATGAAGTATTTTAACATTTGGTTGCCTTTGAGGCATGAAATTTTAGAAGAAATACTGATGAGTTTCTAAGCTACAAACTCAAATAGATAAAGAGGCTGTGGAAAATGAAGTGAACAAAATGAGCTCTGATCTCTTTTAATGATGTTGTCTATGATCACTATTAAATTATACCTTTGACGTTATTAAGGCATGTTAACAGACTCTGACAGAGTCATGAAACAGACCATTTTCCACCTTTTGTGGTGCCAAGGAATAAAAGCTTGTTTCCCTGAAAATCTGAGGGAAAAGTCAGATGAATGCCCATGAGGAGGAGGAGCTGGAAGCCCTCATGTTTTGGGAGCCATGCGAGGTCCCGCGTGATGGTCCCGCAGCCCTGCAGAGTGACCAACCACCGCCTCTGGACAAGCTGTTGAATTGAAATCTCAAGACACACTCTCCCTGCCTGTATACTGTTACTACTAGCAGTCCCGGGAATCAGAACTGAGTTATGGGATTGCTGGTAGGCTTAGAGGAGAGAGGAGGAAAAGGTATCCCACCGTCTCCCATGCATCGCTGCCAGATGTGTGCTGCTCCTAGTTAGAAGTGATTTGAGTGCATGACTCATGAGGTGCCATTTCATTCTGTACTTGGTTCAAGGTTCCCTGAGCCTGCCAGCTTTCCCTGTGACCAAAGTGCAAGTGTGATTCCCACCTAAATTTTTCCCCAATTAGCAGTTTTAATGGAGTGTCAGCAGTCCCACCCATTTGTGAATGTCAGAGCAAATATCTTGACCCTCAGTCATTGTTAACTTTTAAACTAAATATAGAAAATTTCATTATACTCACTTCTTGTAGGAGAGATTTAGCTTTACATCGAGTCTACACAAGAAAAAGAAATGAAACTTGTTAATAGAATCTGGCAGTACTACTAAGCTAGTTATATGACTCCAGGAATGGTGATAATATGAGAAGAGAGAATGAATATTGTCCTGTTAAAGGAGTGTTTGCATAAAATTTTTAAAAAACACACATGAATTTGTTATTCAACTATTTCAACTAATTTCAAGCTCAGGGATCAAAAAAGAAGTCAAACAGGTGCAAAAAATCCAGGCCCTAAGTATATATGTTTATTAAAGATGAGTGGCCAGTGTTCAGACATGCATATCTAACTTTGAAGCTATCAGTTGGTTTCTAGGTAGGTGCAAGAACTACAGCTAATTACATTTGTTTTTATTGATTATTCCCCAGAGGACATTTCAACATTTAATGACAATCTAAAAAGCTGAAAAATTTAGCCTGAGAAATAGAGGGTTAATTTTAAGTGATGCATGACAATGTGTGTGGTTAAAGGTTTTATGCCTGAGCGTTTTGCTATACACCAGATTTCTTCACTGGCATGCATATGTGGAGCAGGACCATCATATATCTTCCTTCTTGCCACAAGTAGTATATTGTCTGACTCCTTGGCTAGAAGGCCTTGCAGCTGAAAATTAAAAATTATTTCAGGTTCATTTTGTTGCTGAATGGTTCTTCTGTCTGGTCACCTGGAAGCTGATGTTTTCTGAAGACAGGAGAAACTTTAGATGTAAAAATCTAGCTAAACCAAGAGCTCTAGTTATCTGTCAGAATGTATTTTATATGAAAAATTTTCAACTAGCTTTAGCTAAATTCTATTTTTGTGCTGGCAAAACTCCTCATAAGAATGAAGACAGTGTACATAAACCAGCAGGCTCAACCATTATATAAAAGGGTCTTGTAATAGGTTAACTTTAAAATTTGCTTGCTAGTTAGAAGATATAATAAAACATATTCCCAAACCAAGAGACAGCCAGTGGGTCTAATTTTAGGGTTACCAGCTGTTTATATTTGGTGATGCCTGTCATTACAGAACAATTTCTCTGTCTGTGGCTGGAGATTCTAGTGAGAAACTGAAGAGTAATAGAGGGAGAGGAGCAGTGTAAATTGGTTAACCTTTCCTTTGTGGAAAACAGATTATCTGTTCATTGGCCTTACACTGTTAATGGGTACTGGCCATTGTCATGGCTAGTTGGCTAAAACCATTCCCCAAATTAAGTTTTCTGCCTGTGTGAGTAAGACTGGGCCTTCTTGTTGAAATCTTAATACTGCTCTGTATTATGAGATCAAAATGGGAGACAGACAGGGAGGAAAGAGGGGAAAAAAATGAAATTTGGCTGAAACACTTATATAATTGAGTAACTCAGTATGTTAGTTGTTTTATGATTTTTATTGGCCTTTTTAATGCCTAAGTGAGTGATATGTGGTGCCAGATTATCATGTCATCTGGTACTTTTGTGGTATCCCCACAAGCTGGGAAAATCTCATGAGAAAGCCAAATGCCATAGTTTGTTAGTGCTATAAAACACCAGAATGCTGCAAAACTATGAGGAAAACATAAAATCATAAGCTCTTCTGTATTTTCATGGTTATTGTCCTCTTTGAAAGGGCACATTTCTGAGAGGCCTTTGGTATAAGCCTTTCATGAGACATTTACAAGAACCCTCATATCAGTTCCCTCTGCCACAGTTTATATTAGGACTTTGCTAAGAGAGCATGTTGCTTCAGCCGCCTAATGACTTTTCAGAGATACTAAGACTTCACAAAGTCCTCATTCCCCAGAAAAATTCTGGTGAGATGCCTTTTGCTTGTGTAAACATCCAGTCCATCCTAAACTTAACTGAGTGAGAAGATTCACTTGGAGTTAGTAGAGCAGTTCCAGGGACATTTTTCTGAGGTTTTTTTGGTAGAAAAGAGATAGGAGCCTCTGAAGCAGAAAGTTTATCTTTAAGGTTCTCTAAGAATACCTGGAGGGTCATTATTGTTGCTGTTACAGGAGCATGTGGATCTGTCACCCAATGGGAATCCTAACATGCTACTGAGTATGGAAGAAGTATGCCTTTGAGAGAAACTGGAGTTTAAACAGACAAACCATGTGCCAAATGGAGAAACAAAGCCATATTTCACAGCCAGGGATCTGATGTAGAAAAAGACTGAATAAATTTCTCAAATTTTTCAAAGGAAATCATCACTGCTCTAAGAAAAATATTGATGTGGATTATGAGAAGTATCAAAAGTAGTATCAAAAATAGTGTGACCAGCAGGACCAGGGCAGTGATTGTTCCACTGTACTCAGCACTGGTGAGGCCAAACCTTGAGCGTGTCCAGTGAAACTGATGGAGGTCTAGAGAGTTAAGTCATATGAGGAGAGGCTGAGGGAGCTGGGGTTGTATAGCCCAGAGAAAAGGAGGCTCTGGGAACCTTATCACTCTCTACAATCACCTGGGAGAAGGCTGTAGACAGCCTGGGGGTCAGTCTCTTTTCTCAGGTAACAAGTGACAGGACAAGAGAAAATGGCCTCAAGTTGCACCAGGAGAGGATCATGTAGGACACCAGGAAGCATTTCTTCATGGAAAGGGTTGTTAAACATTGGAATGGACTGTCCAGGGAGGTGGTGAAGTCACCATCCCTTGAGGTGGTCAAGAAATGACTGGAGATGGCACTTGGTGCTATGATCTAATTGACAAAACAGTGATTAGTCAAAGGTTGGACTCAATGATCCAGGAGTGTAATCCTGCAGTGATTCTGTAAAATAGCTTTGTGGAGATCCATGAGAATTTGTAAATGAGGTTTTATCCTTAATTAATATTTTTGTTATTGTCTTACCTGTCCCAGAATCAGTATTAAGCCTCACTGAGTACGTATTGAAAGTCTTGATGAAACCAGACAGATTCACCCAAGTCAGTGCGGCAAAACTCACTGTCCATGCAAGGAGTCTGGTTATAATGAATCTTATTTTGCAGTGAGCAGAAGGGCAATAGGAAACTTCCAAGAGTGGTTTGTGCTATTAGTTTTTTAAGGTATTTGAGTAGGGAAATCTCAGGCTTCTTTCAATGCAACAAAATGTCAATGTTCCATTTACGTCCCCACAAACATGCAAAGAAAAATGTATTGCTACCCTATTCTCAGAAAACATTGGAGAACTCCATATTCTGTATGCAGTGCAGAGCGTGAGATGACCAAAGAGACCTACTCAGCAACTAGCAAGTTTTCCTGAACTGCAGTAGTGCATTAGTACAAGACTAACTTAGCTCCTTTAGGACTCTCTCTTGCACGACTGGATAGACGCAGAAGCTCAGTTGTTCTGTGCTAACTCAATGCTGATTTCTACTCATCGTTACAATGAGCAGGGTAGAAGGTTTCTTTTAAAAATCAAGAAAAGAAAGTAGTTCATGCAAGTCTTAGTGGAAAGTCTGTAGCAGATGACTAGGAATGGACATGCCTTAATTACAAAATCAGTTTATTATGTTGTAGTTTTAGAATAGAACAGGAGCCCATGCTCTGATGTGAAAACCTGTCACTGCCAGCAATTTTTTTCTCTAACAAAGGATTCATTGCTATTCTATTTGGTGACAATTATGAATGAAGAAAAGTAAATAATTCACACTAGACACACTTCTTACTTTTTCACAGTCCCTTTCTGTTTTCTTCCAACTTTTATGTACATTTTATGTTCATTTCTTACATCCTCTTACTCACATAAACTTCCCTTGGGTGTGATAGTGACACTGAAATGGATCATAGTGGCAGCAAGGCTTTGGGAGCTGTCAGTTGTGTAAAGTGTGGCAGACGAATAGGAAGCTCTCTGCCTTGGTACTGGTTTATACCTGAATTGTGCTTGGCATGTCTGTCTAATTTCCAAGAGAAACACAGAGTATGGTATGGCAGGCAGGCATGGTCACAACAGGTTACAGTGAGGTATGTCATTTAAGAGCATGCAATTTCCTCTTTGAGTCATTTTGCAAGAAAGGTTGAATCACTACATCCTCTTCTTTAACTGTGGCTCTGCATATCAATGCCATGACTAGATTTGAAGTGGATGCACCTTTTTAATGTTAACTGTAGGTGAATGCCACAAAGTACAGCAGAATGAATGGCCCCTTTGCAAAGCTTTTGGAAGAAGTCAAAAAACATGCAAATTACGTTTGCAACTTTCACAACTGATCAGGCATGGAAACTGCTAGGCAAATAGTAAGGGATCTGAGTCGTGAAAAAGAAATGAAAATAAAATTACTAACCTCTTTTGTTTTACTTTAAATTTGTCATGTGAAGAGCTGAAGAATTTTGTCTCACAATTGTTCAGGAAACCAGATTCAAACCATGCTAACCTGCTCTATCAAAGGACAAATTAGCAGCATGATTTGCTGTTTTCAAATGTCTCTATTCCCCAGTCAAAGCCCAAATAGCTCTTTCATTTGGCGGGGTCCTATTTGTTTAGAGTTTTTAGAATTTTCTCTGTCACTAAAACTGCAGCTTTGACATCTGACATCCGTTTTTTTTTCAGCATTTCCACAGAAAGGTAGCAGCAATTCCCAGAGCAGAGGGACTACCTCACTGGATAGTTCATTTGTTATGCTGCATCTGGGATTCTTTGCAGTGTCTCCAGTTACTGGCCTGATCCAATTTCCATTAACATCAAGTATAAGATTCCCATGACTTCAGTGGGGACCAGAACTAGATCCTAAACTTCTGTTGACACTAAACATTGGAACAGAAAGTGGACTATGTTGCTGAGTTTCGTGTAGAACAATACAGATCAGAAACTCTATGTTCATAAGTTATAAAGGATAGACAGAATGCAAATAAATGATGTTGTTGCAGGTTTTTAAATTCTTTTTTGCTGCTGTTTATTTTTACAGTGTTGATGTCTATTATAGTAAAGGACTTAATAGTCTCAGGATCACAAACTCCACATTGTCATACTGTCTTCCTACATGTCTGAAAGGATGGTATCTGTAAATATTCTGATGCCTGTAAGGTAAATCAATGCCAACAGGAAAAGACAGCTCCATTAGAAACAAATGGTTTGAACACAATATCTAGTGACAAGTATTTGCAGTGCTTTGCAGGCACTATTTCAATACAAACTGTGACTATACACGATATTTAGGAATGATGACTTGTCGCTTGTAAATGGAGATACTGTTATGGAGCAAGAATTGTCATAAAAGACATTTAGTTCAAGGGCAACCTCAAAGCTGAGGCTGTTTTTTATTAAGTACTCTCCTCTTAATGTATGAAGCTACAGCCCAGCTGCTTATTGGCAACACAGAGAATCATAAGCAGTGACAGAATTACCACCTTTATAATGTCCTTGGGACACAAGCAATGTGATCATTATAAAATGGTGCACTTACAAGCTTAAGACATACAGTATAATTTTGGTTTGATGTACACTGTGTAGGAAAAGATTATGTGCATAATGAGAGTGAAGTCATCTACTACTTGAACAGAGAGTGCCTTGCCAAGTGAGCTTCCCTCCCACAGGGATCGTCCGGAGTACAGCTGGGTGAAATAGTTTGCCCAGAGCCTGCTCTTGAGAAAAGCAGAAGATTTTCACTCATATAGTTATTCAGGTTAATTTCAATGCATAATTTTTCCTTGGGAAAAAAAATAAATAAAAATGAACAAACAGAGCACCCAAAACCAGCCACCCAACCAAAGAAAAAATACAAAACCAAACTCAAACCAAAAAACCTTTTTCATCTTTTTTAGAAACATCAGTGTTTTGGAGCCTTGAGAAATGTAATAAACATAACAAAAATGTGGACTTCAAAGTACTGGTCCCCACCCTGGAAACAGAGACTTGCAAGTGGGAGTTGATGATGATATGGTTGTTCTAAATGAAATCTTGGTCTTGCCTGCTTATAAGATAAATCATGATTTGGGTTATCCCAGAACATAGCGGGCTTCTCTTTATCTATTAGGGTTCACTCACCGATCTGTGACAGCATCTTTGTGGCCCAGCTCAGACCAGGGGCCTTTTATTTCTGCTAGCCTCCTGCTTTGCACTACTCTCTGAACTCTGGCTTTGCTCCACAAGTCAGGATAGAGAAGTATCTTTTCGTGCCTGTTGGGGCACTTGAGGAGCATCATGATTGCAAGAGTCCCTTTCTCTCCTGAGAATGCAATGTCTACTTATGTGGGTCCTTTGCAGGCTATGCAGTGTGGGACTAGGTTACTGTGTTTTTGCTTCCACATTATGTACTCAAGACATACATTACTGTATGGAATTCTGTTGGGAACATTATAAAGATAGAGGCTATCTGCAAAATTCAGGTCCAGGCCTGGCTTCATATTTTAAACCTGCTAAGTCCAAGGCCTTTTAGAGAAAACGTTTGCTCTGGCCTCTCATGGCTCTTTGCCTCTCTGTATGTGTGTGTGTGCATGTGTCCTGGTATGGGCTGGGATGGAGTTAATTTTCTTCCTAGTAGCTGGTACAGTGCTGTGTTTTGGACTTAGTATGGGAATAATGCTGATAACACACTGATGTTTTTGTTGTTGCTAAGTAGTGCTTACTCTAAATCAAGGAGTTTTCAGGTCCCATGCTCTGCCAGTGAGCAGGTGCACAAAAAGCCAGGAGGGAGCATGGGCAGGACAGCTGAGCTGACCCGAACTGGCCAAAGGGATATTTCATGCCACAGCACATAATGAGCAGTGTATCAACTGGAAGGTACTGACTGGGAGCTCCTGGTCAGGGAACAGACTGGGCATCAGTCAGTGGAGGGTAAGTGATTGTATTGTGCACCACTTCTTTGTCTTGGGCTTTACTCCTTTCTCTCTCTACTTGTCAGTATTATTATTATATTTCAATTATTATGCTGTTCTTAACTCATGAGTTTTACCTTTCTTATCTTGGTTTTCCTCCTCATCCCATGGGGGGTGGGAGGAGTGAGCAAGTGGTTGCATGGGGCTTAGCTGCTGATTGGAATTAGCCCATGTCAGTGTGAATACACCAGGCAGTCCGTACAGTGTGTGGCTTTGTGTGTGCTTGTTTATGTCCCACCCACACATAAGCCCCTGCATGTGGGTATAGTGAATACATTAAATGCAGAGACTCAGCATGACTTAATCTTCCTATAAAAGAAGCAATTGAGTCTTCTTTGGTCTATATACTGCTTAGTAGAAGACAGCAGATGTATAGGCTGTCACGTGATGGCAAGACCTGATCCTTATGCCTACTTTTAAGCAAATTGCTCTTGCAGCAAAGCCAACGGGTAGAAAGTTTGTTCAGACAAAAAAAGGGCTCTTCAGAGGCAGCCTCAGGAGTGCATGTGAAGCAGAGGAGACAGCAACATAGAACGGGGGCCAAAGAGGCTCCCTCATGTGCTCCTTCTCCGCAGAGGAACACACCAGGCAGCACAACACAGCCGGGCAGTGTTTGTTGAAGGGGCAGGGTGGCTACTGTTCACCCCTTTGGTGTCTCTGGCTCACCTCAGTGGTCGAGGTGAAAGCAGGAGGGGATGTGGCACAGCTGCCTCACCAAGTATCACCACTTTCAAATTCCACTTCTTATCTCAGCCCTTCTTCCTTGTTGCTAATTACCACCTACTCCAAGATGTCAAGAACATACTCCCAGGAATAAACTGCTAGATAAACAAACCCCAAACATCAAAGCTTAAAACAAACTGATAAGTTCCTTTGATTGATTTTAAGGGTCGGTGGGGAGAGGTGTGTTTGGATTGGAAGGTGCAAATGTTGAGCGAAGCAGCACCTGCTGCCTTGTGATCTGACCAAACCATTTGGCTTGAAAAGGCCAGGAGATAGGGAATCAGAAATCCATTTGGAGTTACAAAAGCAGCAGGGGAGGCTTAGATGAACAAAGGGGCTCTCCAGGCAGGGCCGTGTGCTGCTTTTTGTCAGCTTGGTATCACATTCCCTGCCCCAGCGTGACAGACAAATGCCAGGCCAGATGATGTGATATGATCGGCCTTGCTGGGATAAGGTCTGTACCTGTATTATATGATGGCAGCAGATGCTGATTCAATATGGGGGCAAGTGCAGAGTAAACCAAGGCTCAAACTTCTCAGCAAAAATTATTTCCAGGTGCCTGTGTCAGCAGGCGGGAAGGGAGTTGTTCAGAGACAAGGACAGACTTGGGATGTGCCTGTGTATGGACTAAGCACTTCTGACAGATGCTCAGTTGGAAAATAAAACATGTATGTGACTGCAGAGCTCTTCCACCCCTTCCCGGGGTCTCTCAGGCTCTGCGGAGACTGTGCTTACTTCAGCTGACGTAGGAAAAGGAATCCAGCTCATGTCTACTAAACCAGAGATTAGTAGAGAAAGCTTACAAAGGCCTAAATATGCCTAAGATCAAAGTGATACAATTTGATATCATAAAGCAGGATATCTTTCCCTCTCTTAAGTTCCAGTGCTGCAAAAATACTTCTATGCTCTTAACAAGACACATACAGTAATTCCGTGGTTACTGATGGGCTCTCCATGTGCTCAGTTATTAAGCAAGTAGGATTCAAGGACTCAGGCTCCTCTCTGCTAATTTTAAATACCTGTATTTGTGCCTGAGGGTGCCTAGGGGTCTTTCAAATGCTGCAGTGATGTGCTGAGGTGGATCTACACCATTCATGTTTTAGCATTTCCTCTAAGAGTGACTCTCCACTGAGGAAAACAATTGCAGCAGAGAGGAACACAGCATGGCTGGGAATTCTGCTTTGATTGTACTGTGCACAGTTAAAAGTGAAAAAGGTGCAGCCTACACAGTTATTTTACTTACTTGCTTTTATGAGTAAGTAAGTCTTCTGATTTCTTACTAGAAAATGTTAGCTTTGTTCTAGGTTTTTTGGGAGGTTGTTTTTTTCCCCTCCGGCAATGTGGGGGAAACAAACAGGGAAGAGAAAATGCTGTCTCTTTTTGGTTATTAATTTTCTGTAACTGATGAAAATTCTAACGTAAAGCTCATGTTTACCAAGCTCAGAAGCTCTAAAAAATCTTTCCGTTTTCCCTATTTCTTGAAGTGAAAGCAGAGGAAATGAGACTAAAGAAATGATGGGTGGGTGAAAAAAGACAGTTCATGTTACTGAAAAATGGAAGTGGGTGGATGTTTCAGAAATGGTTGATCAACATTCGCAAAAAACAGGACCAATGTCTAGGAAAGTAGTTTACCCTCAGGAATAATAGGAGAAAAGCAATTTTAAGTAAACTACTGAAATTCTCAACTTGAATTTTAATCATACAAATCCAGTTCTTGGATCATTACTTATCCAGTTATAGATTGGGAGACTCTGCTCTGTGAAAAACAAGCAATGGAGGTTGAATTTCTGCAAATGAGTTTTCAAAACTATATTTATTTTAGGACAGAGTGACTGACTCAGTCCCATTACTGGCACTACCTACAGTGTTTAAATGGTGTTTCAAGATGCACCTCTCTACACAAGACAATGATAGTTCAAATTCCCAGGCATGCTCCATTTCCCAGTGATTTTCACTGAAACCACTTGGAGCGTGTGCAACAGCTTTAATATGACTGAAGAAATATTGATGTGCATTGAAGAGATCAAGGAGGGACATGTTTTTCTGACTCTCTACTTACAAAAAAAAAAGCAACATCACCTCTCTGTACATTAGACTTTCTGTCTACTGAAATGGCACAAAAAGAACATCTCTGAGGACTTTCCAGTGCCAATAGGGATGATTTATAGCTTCAGCAGTATTTGTTTTAATCTCGGAGGGAGGGGAGGAGGAAGGGAATGAATTCAATGGTACATGGAGAAACATTATTTCCCAAAGGCAGATTTTATTTCTTTAACAATTTATAAAGCACCAGAAGTGAAATATCACTATTTTGGGACTGGTGTTATATATCAATGAGTTTAGCAGCTGCCAGGCTTATGCATGTATTTTGTACTGTACATCCAGTGCTAAGCCCATTGATTCAACAGAGGTAACAGGGTCTTTACTGTCATTGTTGCAGTAGATCACCAAATTTTGATCTTAAGAGACAGACTGTGCACTGAGAAATGTCAAAGGCAAACTTGTATAATAAACAAACCCAGCTCTACTTCCAGTAATCACCCTACTGCCTCAGCTTCTGTATCTGATCTATTCTGCTCTTTAGTAGTAGCAGATATGACTACCACAGTTCTGTTCATTCTGCTGCCATTAACTGTGTAGGCATATAAATGTGACCAAATAATAAATACATTGATAAAAATTGTCTTGAAGTCTAGTGGGGGGAGGTAGATGTGTACTTTGGGAGAGGTAGAAGAAACAAATCTTATGACTCTTATTGTAGTCGTACTAGCTTGATAGCCCCTCTAGAATATTACAAGGAGTACCTGGATTTATAGGGGAAAAAAATACAGAAAGGCTTCTTTAAGGTGGAAGATGTAGTGATCAGCAGAGACAGCTGTTTTAGTAGAAGATGGGTTCTTGAAGCCATGACCCAATTATTGAGATGTCTCAAAATGGTACAAATGATTGTATGCAATTCACAGGTCACTTCATGACCACTTTCTGCCTGAATGCTGCTAATTATGAAACCAGAAAAGTTTTTCCTCTTGAGACTTTAAGGAACCTGAGGTAGTAAGATAGATAAGATAATTCTTTTGTGGAAAGTAGAACTATATATTTCATTTTGGGGTTTTACACATAAAGCAGGAAGGAAACTTTCAGAGAGTCTCTGCAATCCCCTTTTAAAAAAGGGTTCTGTAGTCATTGCCTGTGTTACCTATGTTTTCATCTCTCATAGCACAGCTGAGGTGAGAAAGGATATAGCTCTACTGAGATACAGACACTCTTCCCCTGTGTGTTTTCTCTCCCTTTTAACTTAGTTTTGTTTGTGTTGGAGAAAAATCTAGTTTTCAGCTCTGCGGCTACAGAGCCTTTACTGTCAGCAGAATCAGTGTATTTTCCTTAGGCAAAGGCAAAAGAGACAATGAAAGGGCAATATATACAGTGTGCATTGTTACAGCCTCAGCAGGGACTTCTGGTATGGGAATGATTAGGGGAATACAGAGTGAAGCAGGGCTGTATTCTTCTCTGAGACTGTCGGGACTCCAGAAAGCTCTTTCAGACACTGATGCCTTTTTCATTGCTTTTATTGGGTGCTAGCTTTCTTGATTTAGCTTATTATTATAGGATGTTTGAATATTTATTTGCCTAAAAATAATTTAGGCCAGAGTTTGCTGAAGACTCCACTTCACTTGAGATGCATCAAGATTCAAAAAATGAGAATCAAAAGTTTGCTTGAGCCTAATATCACTGTTGCTCCAGGACTTTGAAAATTGCTGGTCATGGGAGTGAAGTGGGGAGCAGTTTTACTCATTTCTGATGGTGCTAACTAACACAATTGCAAAGCAGAAGGCTGCTGATTTTTCAATTCCTAAGAATGTCTGCATAGTTTGTTAATCCCTGCAAGTGGGAAGCCAGCTTTTAACAACAGCAGGAGGGACTGGACCTTTGGTGTTTGCTAGCTCTGAAACTGGGATTTAGCCAGATTATTCTTCCTTTCTCACAAAAGGGGAGTCACAGTGCTTGGTGAAGCCACATGACAGTTGCGGGAGCTGAGACTTCCATTTACTACATACAACAGCAAAGCTAAGAGGATGCCATGGCTACCAGATGTTTGTTTTACGTAATCCAGAGGATGCAGATGTCTTTCTTCAGCAATGCATGTTTTGTGATATTCTTTAAAGGCTGGTACCTAAGGAACTGTCTCTAGATTGTGACTTGAACTGTGTCTGAGTGGAGTGGAGCAAGGATCCCTTTCCTCTTTGCAGGTTACCTGAGGCAGCTTGGAAGCTGGGGTGAAAGAATAGCTAGGACTTTGTGCTTGCTTACTCTTACCCCAGAGGAAAGTGGGTGAGAGAACAGCTGAAGTGGTGGCTTCCTTCCTGCATCAACCTATGCTGAACCTGAAGAAAGGGAATAGAATAGAATAGAATAGAATAGAATAGAATAGAATAGAATAGAATAGAATAGAATAGAATAGAATAGAATAGAATATTTCAGTTGGAAGGGACCTATACTGATCATCTTGTCCAGCTGCCTGAGCACTTCAGGGCTGACCAAAAGTGAAGTATGTCATTAAAAGCACTGTCCAAATGCCTCTTAAACACTGACAGACTTGGGTGTCAACCATCTCCCTAGGAAGCCTGTTCCAGTGTTTGACCACTCTTGCCGTAAATACATTCTCCCTAATACCCAGTCTAAGGACTCTAAGGAAGAAAAGCTTGAGAAGAGTATGAGAAAAACAGCCTTTGCCCAGCTGTTGGGTTAAACGTGCAGCATCTTTGAAACCAGCCCTCTTAAAAAAGAACCACTTAAAAAACATGGTCTTTTTTGTATTATTGCCTACTGGGGTACCCTAAGGTTGGTAAGAAAGTAGACACTAGGTCTTGAAATCAAACAAAGCACTATTGCATTACAGTAAAAAATATAAGAGGGAGAGATGTTGGGGCCTGTGGGTTTCCAAATAAAACTGTCTTTTGCATCACAGAAGAGTTTGTAGTCTCTGTAAAATGTCAAGGAGAGGAGTTAGAAATGAAACAGTGGAACAAAACAAGTCACAGATGCCATAAAGGATACCCAGAATTCAGATCCATAAAGTGATGGCTGTAAAGCACTGTGTCCTCAAACGATAAGGTAGAGAGAAACCTAGTTGCAACCTGAACAAAAAATGAAGGACTATGAATGCCTAAAAAGGCAAATATTTATTTTGCTGGCAACAAGGCTACATGGACGACAAAGTGAACAGATTTCTCTGTGTGTTGTAGGTGACATCTATACCAGTCACACACACTCACACACACACACATACACATATACAAGGTGAAGCCTTGAGCAGTGGCTGATGATTGTTCAAGCAGTTCAGTTGTTTGCACAGTATCAACCAATATTCTCCGTATAGTCTCTGGAGGTGAGTTGGGTGATGGCACAAAGCAGGAATCTCTCTGAAAAAGCAGTCTATACGCTTTTTTGGGAAAATGCAACCTTACTGTTAGACTAACATGTAACTCAGATCATAGCCTGGGTTCCACTGATTTTGTGTATGATCCTGCTTACAATTTTATAGGTGCTTGTTGTAAAACTCTTTAGGTTCTCATCTCTTTCCTTTGATGGATAGAAATCTTTCTAACTTTAGCTATATTATATAGCCAGGTCCAATATAATCCCAGTGGTTAAAGTAAATTAGACTGCAAAAATGTGGCCAAGTGCAAGCGGCTTACAATGAAAATATCCTGAGTCCATAGGTAGGCATAGGCCCTCAAGAAATTCATGAAACAAGACATTGGAGAGATTAGTAGCACTGAGCTAGAGCAAGGACCCTGTTTTAGGAGAAATTATGTGTGTGTGAATGCTCGTGGCTTGATCTTAGGCAATAACTATAATCAGAAAAATTAAAATTTCAACTAGCTGTCACACAAGAATGACATATGTGGCTTCCCGTGTAGAAAGCTAAGAACTACAAATATTTGTGGACTTTGTTGGACTGTGCTCCTGTTCAACACCAAAATATCCTTAATGTGAAAAGGAAGAACAGTGACTCTGGCTTTCACCCAACATGCAAATCCAAAGTGTGTATTGGAGGAGGTGAAGGCTGCTTCATGATGAGCTGAAGATAGAAGCACATTGGACATGTAGACAGTGAGAATACTGAGGATTTCTTTAGCTTCAGGGAACACTGGGCAGAAG